>BQKZ01002649.1:59540-83758 GCA_036244855.1 Temnopleurus reevesii | reverse complement strand
GTTTGACTGTACTACTGTACATATTTAAGTTTTTTTTTCTCTAATTTCGCTCCCAAAGTTTTATATTTTTTTTACTCATTAGAACGCCTACAGACTTCTTTACGGCAGATTTAAAATTTCCAGGGAATTCTTTGCACCTCTTTTCGAAGTGATTTTCCTGATAATTGTTTTATGCAATGGTCTCGTTATGAAATCTCTTCCGATATGTATACATGTAGGTTAGTCGAGTCGCTAGCCACTACAAAATCTTGTCTCTGGTTTTCTTGCACTTTTAAACCCATCAAAGACCCAATCAAACAAATATGTACTGGTTAGCAGCTTTGTTATAATGACAAAATTTAAACAAGAAATAAATTGAAACAGATGGAATTGAGGCAAATATTCTTAAAATTTATTCAAACTTTTCAGTGATTTGCAAGTGCAAAAATAATGTTATCCTGCACACTATTCGCACCACAAACAAAAACACAGGCAAACATCATTGTGAGCAGAAGTGACAATGGATTAGGACAAATTAAACGCTTCCATTCAAGCATTTTCAATAGCTAATAATAATAATAATAATAATACACGGCTTTTATGTAGCGCTTATCAACTCTTCATTAGAATTCTCTAAGCGCTCTACAATTGCAGCATTATTACTCTGGCTTTAGCCCGGCAGCCACTTCATTAGCGCACTTGGCATTTCAAGGGAAAAATTCTTACCAGGTACCCATTCACCTCACCTGGGTTGAGTGCAGCACAATGTGGATGAATTTCTTGCTGAAGGAAATTGATGCTATAAGTGGGATTCGAACCTACGACCCTCCGGTTGAAAGGCGCGAGACAGAATCACTACACTACGGCGCCTCCTAGATACAAATGAAATTCCCTTCCCTCTTATTCTACGGAGAAATGTCAATTGTTCATTGAATAAAAGGGACCTCTCTTTCTTTTCATAAAATAAAAGCTATTGCGAAGGCTTAAATCTAGTTGTTTATTTTCCCCTTTCTAATCACATTACATAGGTGAATTATTGGTTTCTTGGCAAACAATTTACATTNAAGTTCCATTCATTACTCAAACTTAAATACGCCAGAATACGTGCGAACATTCTCTCCGGCTAATTTCGTACACATTGTTTTTATTAATTTCTTCAATTCGTTTCACATCAATGTCTGCATCCTGAAAATTTGTTATCTAGTAATACCTTTAAATTTGCTCACTCTCTTATCTATCGCGATAATTGTGTTTATATGATAATATTTTATGTCAATCTTCCATTTTTTACTTCTGCTGCATATCACCATATATATATATATATATATATATATATATATATATATATATATATTTTATATTTTTTTTTTATTAATGGCTTTTTGCATGGTGTCTAACCATGATGAAGGTTGCTAAGTTTGAGCCAACTTGGGCAAGTCAATTCTCAAAATTTTACTTCATTGATTCCCAATTTATCACACTGCTGTGGGCAGTCAATGGATCATTAAAATTTACATACACTCAAAATAAAAAGTGAAAATGTATCGTAACTGCCAATAAAAAAATTATGAACCCTATATTCTGCCAATGTAAAGGATCCAAACCTCTATGTGTGATGTGTCAAATCTACATGTACCATGCCATGACATACAGTTTAGTACTGGACCGAACAATATGCTCAAGATAAACCCAGCTGCACTCAACAAGACACATTAAGAATAATTTCTTTTGGCTTCACTAAATACATAAAAATGTGAACACATTCAGCCTTTTTATGGATTGAAAATGAGTTGCCCCCACACTAAATTATAACTAACTAATATCTAAATAATAATATGCATGAACATAATATATTAAAAATGGGGAGATCCCAAACTAATATGTGCTTTAAATGAAATGAATAGAAAATGAATATCTCGTAAAAGTTACATGAATTTATATCTTTGAAACTATCACTCAAGAATTCAGTGATTTTCAAGTAAATTAGTGGGACAATGATTTGGTCAATGGCATTGAGCTAATCAAGTATGATGCAAGCTTATTCCCAGTGAATAGATTTATAGTGTGTTTGAATCAAAGTCACTGTCATTTCACATACAAATCATGCTGCTATGCATTTAAATGCAGATGTACAGAAGAAAGCCAAATGTAAAACTCAGAATAATAAATATTCTAGATGTCTGGGAATCCCAACTCCACTTAACATACGTCGTCCATGTTTTCAATAAATGACGGTAGCCAATGGGTATTGTTGCACGGAGACGAATACATCTTGGCATAGCAACAATTCAAAAAGCATCCAATTGAAATATGTGTTAATTCTTAAAAGGAACAAGATTTAATGAAATTGCGACTGGTTTCCTGCAACGTTACCCTTTGGCCACCATCTCTTCATGAAATCATTGGTAACATGTAAACATGCTGAACAAATGCAGTAAATATTATCTGCTCACTGCATTCAAGGAATTTCTTCCTACCGGTACCCATTCACCTCACCTGGGTTGAGTGCAGCACAATGCGGATAAATTTCTTGCTGAAGGAAATTGATGCCATGGGTGGGATTCGAACCTACGACCCTCGGGTTGAAAGGCGAGAGTCAGAACCACTACACCACGACGCCTCCGATAATAAAATTTCATATCATTTTCCACAATAAAAAATCCTTTGATTTCAAAATACTCTACAGTCTGATTTTAGGACACCTGTACAGAAACAACACATAGGAGAATATCTCTCAGTTTAGCAAAAATTACGCCTATCACAGCACCGATTTTATGATATCGCACAAGAATGCCCAAACCTGACTTCAAACACACCGTCAAATATAACACAATTTCTTGTAGATCGCTGATTTACAGTTGTCTTTATAAAGACTATAAAATGAAATTTCTGATGAAACAAAATATACAATAGATCCAGACTCTGCTTATTCATTGGGTTTTTTAACCCATATATGAGGTAATTTCATTGATCTCTAGACCATGCTTAACAAAAAAATTAAAATTGACAACTACATGAACACATCAGAAAACAAACAAACAAAGATGTATGTATACTATATACCTGAAGTTTGTTTTTAAAAATTGCAATTTCATAGAAAACAAACAAAACTATAAAAATGATTATAAACCAGGTCGAACTGAATACATAAGAAAGTACATGTAGACAGAAGATAGGCATCATGCATTATAAACAAGTCATTGCAGATGTATTGTACATATTCTTTTCAGAAAAATAATACATTGATTCAAGGACGAATGACATTGTCAGACAAAATTTTTAAAAAAATAGCAATCCGATGCTTGTTATGCAGTCAGTACAGTCAAACCTCGTTATAACGAGGTCCTTGGGATCAGAGAAATTACCTCTTTATATCAAAATCTTGTTATATCAGGGCCAGTATACAATAGAATACAAAGATATGGGACCAGGAAAACTACCTTGTTATAAGGAGATCTCGTTATATCAGTGCTCTTTATAACGAGGTTGGACTGTATAAAAACTGCATCTGATGCCTATAAGAAATTTCCTGACAATTTCCGCTATAATATTGTATTCCCTTTTTATTTCCGTATATAATATACATGTTCAATATTTCCTTTTTATTATCTTGTATATTGATAATATTACTAGAGATGCCGCTGCTTTATCACAGGATAGGCAAGTGGCAGTTTTCGTGCAATTTTGGCACTATTAAGAAAATTTCATCTTCTCCTTGTGGCGTCCCTGTATTAAAAAAGGAACTTCAAATAAAACATTCATACAGCAAAACTACATTATAATGACATCTTTAGGACCAGAGAATATGACTTTTGATAACTGGACTAATCTCAGGGCCAAAAGAAAAGAATAAAAAAAAACAGGGCTAGGAAAATCATATCGTTTTAACATGGGTTTGTTGTGTCGGTGCTTCGATGAGCCACCACTCTATCACATTTATAAAAATATGATTTCCTTTTCCCCATCTCTTTGTATCTTATCACATTTTCCCCTAATTTTTTTCTGGTGATTTTGGGGTAATTTTTCTGGTCCCAAGGAACTTGTTATGAGGCTTCACTGTATCTATTATATTCGGTATAAAGAGATCTGATAGATCAATATTCCTGATATACAGAGGTATACATTTCATTGGATCAAGCTCTTTATACTGCAAAAAACAATGTATTTTTGATTGTCGAAAGTATCTTGTTATACTGAGTTTCCACTGTACTACAATTTCAGTGTTCAATTTAAACAGAGCACTCTACATGACTGCGTAATCAATGCTTAGATCTGAATGATCCTCAAAGTAGAAATAAAATTCAACGGAGTACAAATCTACATGTATCTCACTTTGAACTATTGCACTGTATACTCTAATGCCATGCATAGTCCAAAATCTAATACCAAAAACTTATAAAATATGAACCATTCAAACATATTTTTTGTGGTTCAATTATCTCTTATACCCTTGTTTTTTCATGGAAATAAAATGAGAATATAATCAACTCTCTTTGAAAGTTTGGCAACAATGATTAAGAATTTCAGTACACAAACAATAAAACATCTACCGAGTGTCAAAAACCCCCACTTTATACTTTTTACATGGCTATCAAACACAATGTACCAAATAAAGCAATTATATGAAATTTTCTGGAAATTTATAGAAAGCCTACCGGTATTATTCTAACTTTTATATGACACAAGAATTCCCAAAAATAATTCATGCTTGAGTGAGCAATGTCCATTTTTATAGGATGATTCTTTCAAACTAGAGGCACTCAATAGCAAGGGCAGTTCCCGGACAATAAATTGTCTCCCTCCATGTGCCACATCCAAAGTTGTCATGTGTTTAAAAAAAATGAGCTTTATTCACTCAAACATGAATAATTTTTTAAAGTTCTTGTACCAAATAACAGTTCAGATTATACGCTTTGCATAAATTACAAAAAATAATGCATGTTATTGCATTATTTGACATTTAGTGATACCCATGCCAGAAGTGGAAATATATCATGGGGACACTATGTAGACTGAATATAAATCTTGTAAAATATAATACCTCAATTATAATCGTTAGTTTCCTGTATAAAATCAACTTACACCACATATAGTGCCATGCAAATGCAGAGCTGCTGTTACAAACAATGTTGACATATTCAAATACACATGATATACATGGTACAATTTACCATCTTGATAATAATTGTGGTACTTTTCACAAAGTAATTATAAAAGAAGGGTTTCTAATAGTATTACAATTTTTGCTTTATTCATACAAAGCTGGTACATCATCTATCACATGCACCCTGCCTCATGCAAGAGTGTAGAGAAATACAAAAGATGAAAATAAAAATCAAAAGTTTAAACGCTGATAATTTCAATATCTTAATATTTATAATGTCAAAATGACTATAATTCTCAAATCTGAATTGATGTGGCATGAACTTTCACAGAATTATGGACAATTAGCAGTTTAGTACACCACATGACAATTCTCTGAATTGTATATGGTGCATCTCCCTTACGGTATTTTCTATCATTCTCTTTAGATGAGCAAAAACGCCAACTTATGTGAGTAATTTACATTCATAAATGCTGACTCCTTCACTGAATTTGCAAAATCCAAGTGCTCACAAAATTTGGGGTTCATCAACATGCTTAAACACATTTTCTGCAACATGTACATGTATTCATGCATTAGTGTACTTCACATAGAGGAAACTTTTTCACTCTCTTGGAGAATGTGAGACTATATATTTGTACATGTATATCTAGAACGTACATGTACATATAGTCAAGGTATACAATTTTAAATGTGCGTCATACAGCGAATCATTCAATTTCTCATCATATTGTTTCAATTAAATAAAAAATCAAATAAAAACCTAAATATAAATCCATATTTCATGTATCTGCCAAATGGAGAAGTATGAATAACATAGGCCTACGTGTACATGTATGAGCAATGTGCAAGGTCAGAAATAAGACCACATAGTTAGGTGGCCAATCGCATATCAATTAAATAAAAAAAAGACACTGGTAGGCTTTGCAAGACAATCAAGGCGTGAATAGGCAATTGTTACAGGTCATGGCTATAGATACAAATAATCTCAATGTACAGTATACTCAACGTTTCTTCAAAAGCCTTGGAAAATTTGCCAGGAATATTACATGCTGCATATAATAATTTTTGTACTTAATTCACTGCAACATATAGATATTTCCCTTAGTTAATCTCACAAAAGAAAGCCATCGTTTACAAAAATAGGTAACTGGTAGTCTTCTCTGATGGGCTTAACTGTATATGCAGAGAAAATTCTCCCCTTGATTACAGAACATTTAACATAAAAGTAGAAACACATATGAAAACCTACAGAAATGTGCACAAGGATAGCATTACCAAGCAGCTGAAGTAAATATTTTCATGAGATAAAGCAAGCATGATAACAATTACCACACATTTTTTTATAAAAGAGAAAATATTTGGTTCAGCTAGTTGGTAATTAACATTTTAAATTCTACTCGCCAGCATAATTCTGAAGTTGGCATCTCTGTAATTGCAACGCAAACCACGGAAGAAAGTCTGGAACAATAGCGGATGGAGCATATGCATACACTTCCTTTACCTGAGAATCTTTAAATTCTAAAATATACTACTTCTGGTTCCTTTAATCTACTCCGGAGACAATTGCACCGATTCAAAGTCTACGCAGTAAGCTATAATTCAACTCTAATCTCTAACCTAACCCTAAACCTAATAATCTTTATTGCGAGTGGCAATATTAGATGTATCACTTGTGATTCCATAAATCTACTCCGGTATACAATCATCCCGATTCGAAATCTACAAAGTAAGCCATAAATCTCAAACCTAACCCTACATGTAAGCTTTATTCAATAATCACAATCATCAACCTGAAGTGTAAATTTGATCACTACCCTAACCCTAACCCTACATCTAACTAGAAATCACAACTAGAGCAAATGTCTTGCCGCCATTTTTTGAAGAAAATATAGAATTTTTGTTTACATGAGCTGTTTATCTACATCATGCATAATTTTTGACATAATTATCTCTGAAAAATTCATGCTATCCTAAACTATGATCTATCTATGAGATTTACATGATTTATAAATACATTGAAATGTTCTTTGACTGAGATGCATTTTATAGTCACTATATTGAATTATTTATCAAAAATATACCTACATATCATTATTGATAATATAAACCACTATGAAATTGATTAATAACCATAATTATTTAATATTTAATATCATCACATGATTGAGATGCATATTTTATTTTTATACAATCAGCAAATTTTCAATATAAGGAAATCTCATAGTTTAGGTGTTTGAAGATTTCCATTTTTTATACAAGTAAAGAATAGACAATTCTAATGGTTCCCTAGATGCCGACGTACAAAAATGTATCATCTCTGACCAAATCATCCATTCTAAGAATGAATAAATTGGATATTGTTCAAATAAATGCTCTGCAATTGGTATTTAAAATACATAAAAACTAATATCACTTGTAATAATCTTAATATTGATGCAAAGGAGATGTCGCAAGAAAGCCGACTTCAGATGGATATTAATAATAATAATAATAATAATAATTACATTGATAAGGCGCTTTATACAGGTGTTTCAAAGTGCACAGGTGGTCTGTCTAATCGTAATACCGGGTAAAAAAAAATCAATAAATAGTACATAATTAATAGAAAACAAAATACTTAATTATAAACTAACTTGGTGTTAGTTGTAATTGCTAATTGAGCAAAAATAATCTACTCTTAGTTTTGACCGGCAAAATTAATGAGGCATGAACGCAACAACTATTTTGATTTTCGGCCACTACTGGTTCTCAACTTAGAATCAACCATACAATGTAGATTTCCTGCAATCCNAAAACTAATAACACTTGTAATAATCTTAATATTGATGCAAAGGAGATGTCTCAAGAAAGCTGACACCAGATAGACATTAATTGCTAATTTAAAAAAATAATCTTCTCTTATTTTTGACCGGCAAAATTAATAAGGCATGATCGCAACAGCTATTTTGATTTTTGACCACTACTGGTTCTCAACTTAGAATCAATCATACAACATAGATTTCCTGCTATCCCTATTTACCCCCCCCCCCCCCTTTCTTTTTTAATACATAGAGCATCTAAATTTTCATATCGAAGACAGGTTTGAGAGATTTATAAAGTTATACCCAGCTTAGAATTTTTTTATCAAAATTACAAAAGCTACACTGACAAAATTGTACCTACATGCATGCATTAGTGCTGATTTACAAAAAGTGCAATAATTAGCAAT
Source organism: Temnopleurus reevesii (assembly GCA_036244855.1). Lineage (NCBI taxonomy): Eukaryota > Metazoa > Echinodermata > Echinoidea > Temnopleuroida > Temnopleuridae > Temnopleurus > Temnopleurus reevesii. The sequence continues at coordinate 75,464 of BQKZ01002649.1, read as the reverse complement.
TTACATTTTAAAAAAGAAGCAAATTTCATCACAGCAAGCTCACACACATTTTGTTTTTCATACATTAGAATCATGCAATGAGTGAAGTTGTATAATATATGCATATTCAGTGAAATTAAAAATAGAATCCGACATGATTTTCACCAAATTAATCATACCACAGCCAAAGTTACACAAAGCTTAATTCGTTTCAGAGTTGAGTGTTCCATCTAAAACACATTTCATTAACTATGACCATTAACGTCAGAAGCATGGACAAGAGTTTACCAAATTTGAGTCATGTATGCCACGACTTCATGACATTCCGCTCTCCAACACGTGGTCTAAATACCATTTGAGATAAGAGTTATCAGATCACATCCAAAACTGAGTACCTCTGACAGTTTTTATATTAAGGTTCTGACGCTGTGATCAGACATAGGGGGCGTTGCTACAAAGTTGCAATTGATCACAAATCAACTGCAAATCCAACAGTTGCAAAATGGAACATGCATTCGCACACTGTCTGCACTTACGCTTATGCAACAATGGTTTTGACTTGCGCTTGCCGATCGAATGCTTGAACACCCCCTTTTGATCAGTGAGCTGATGTCGACAGCTTCCAATTTCTGTAAATGTTTAGAGTTGCCTATTTAGTGATTGCTATTCCTAGATCTCAGGAAGCTGGTAAGTGCCTAACATGGTTCATGTTGTTTGGTTTTCTTTTGATCAAGGCAGAGCGTTTTGAGCACTCCGCAGAGTGGATACATGCGCTATATAAATTGCATCTATTATTATCATTATTATCATTGTAAATGCCTCCATAAATCAGCAAACGCTACATTGCCAACTCCACATCATGCCATAAATTGGGGGCTATGGACATCAGTTGGCAAGTCTGTTGAGGTGAGGATTTTTATCTAACAAAACAATCATAGCCAATTTCTCAGTTTGGATGTGATTCAAGAACTTCATAAATTGGCATTTTAACTTCCCTGATAAAATGCTTCCAAAGTAAAACAAACCAATTTTAGGGTACGGTAACCATTTCCCCCAGGGCGATTGACTTCCAGAGGTAGTTGTCTTTTGGGGGGAATTGTCATGATGCTATCCGCCCGAGGAAAGCTGTCTTCAGGTGGGTACTCCTACAACCATACTTGCATAGAAAATCTCAGCTAACGACAAGAGTCTAAGAATCTAAACTCCCAAATTTAGTGCCGAAAGCAGCAAGATAGCATATCTTTCAAGAATTTTTACCAACACCATATTCACATCAAAAAGCTAAACTCAATCCCAACTTAAATCCCAAATGAACCTTTCCTGTATGTAAAATATTCAAACTACAGTGTAGTCTGTTGCTTCATAGCTGACAAGCTACTGCCAGAGATTCCTATCGCCCTATAGTACTAAGCTTGCAGAGGCGGGTTGGGTTTTCAGTAGGTGTAGCATCATAACTATTGCAACAAAACTGCAGCGATGAAAGCAATCCTGTGCTCCAGTAAAAAAAAAAAAAAAATACCCACACCCCTATCAATCCATTTTGTGGTAGCCATTGCTATTGGAGTCCTTGGCGAGTTTTGCATCACCGTTTGCGGCAACTTTTGAGTCACCGTTTGCGGCATCTCCCTTCTGAGAGACCCTGGACGGCTTGGTGGACGCATGGCCTTTCCTGAGGTATGCCTTTATGTAGAAGTGCGTGAAGAGGACGAAGAAGATGAGACCATAACTTGCTATGATCCAGACGAACACCTTGGGGTAGGGGCATTCGATGAAGATCAGCTGGCTGCAGTGTATCATCACCAACGTGAACTGGATCTATAAATAACAATGGAAGTTGAGATAATTTTACATTAAGTAACAAGGAGAACAACTGAAACTGCTCATCCACTGGAGGAGAGCTGAGGAGTAAAATTGAGTCACAATCTTAAATTATCACTGTAGAGCATTATCTTGTTTGTCAAGGAGGATTGATTAATTTACAATTCATCATCAATCCGAAAAATTATGAAAATGTGCATTCAGTTTGAAAATCTCTCAATTGAAAATTCTATTGTTAAGATCATCATCAAGAGACAACTTTAAATTATCACTGTGAAGGAAAACAAAAGCAAGTTTATTAAACTTAATCCCATTGGGATATTTCGATCACTTCAGTCCGTGGGAGGGGGGGGGGGCTTATTTGGCCCCCATTCAGATCTCTGCCGTAATGCAATGAAATGCAATTTGATATCATAAAAACCAATACATTACATTCAATTCAATATGATTAAAAGGCCTTATAAACGCCCTGTGGTCATTTCTTGAACTATTTGATTGAGAAACTTTGTAGCATAACTCATAAGAACATGTTTTTTTAATGTTTTTTTTTTAAATTCCTTTTCAACTTTAGAAATGATCTGCTACTTTATGAACCCAATAAAGTATCCTGTATCTTGTATCTTAAAGCATTACACACCTTGTGGCATCCTGTTACAATATTCTCAAGCGAATGACAATTCTATGTACATGTAAATCGCAGGGACCACTTAAAGATATTTTTCCAAGCCAAAGCAACTATCCTTGGTAATTTAAAAAAAAGACACTTTCAGGATGATAGAACACATTTTGCGCTTTTGGTTCAATAATTTTTTTATACAGAGCTCTAAAAAATATACAAGATGCATGAGAAGAGAGAAAACTCCTGCACCAAATCTGACCATTAGCATTGTCCCATCATTTTCCGTTTGTCGCTGAGAATTTTTTAAATAAAAATAATCATAAAAATCATTACAAATCCTTAAATTGGCAACAGATGGAAATCCTTAGATTTCATGCAAATTGGCAACTTTTAATATTTCAACACACTCTTTGGCGATGAAGATCAATATGGTAACATTACATTTAATTGGATCATTCTAACAAGATAATGAAAATTTTAGTGAAGGCATTGTAATTACATTTGCTGCAAAGCAATTCCTGTTGTGATTAAGCTCTTACCAGCTGCATCTTGGTCATGTACTTCTTCCACCAAAGATACTTCTGCATCTGAGGCCCAAACGCTGCCAGGCCGTAGTACATGTACATCATAAAATGGATGAAACTGTTCAAGAACGCATGGAACGTCCCAAACCCACCTACGATGGAAAACAATCAGAATAAAGGGAAGTTTATGAAATTATCAAAATAAAAGTATGTAACTCGGTATAATTCAAACTTTTTGGGACCAAAAAAATCTGTACATGACTTATTTGACTTGAAAGAGGTAAATAACACATGTTTTGTATGATTTGTTCTAAAGAATCCCATCGACTATAGGCAATTATTTGACTAATGGGGTGTTGCTCAGAATCAACTGCAAATCAACTGCAACTTTGCAAATTGTAGTTAACACACATTTTCATTCGCGCACGGTATGCGCATTTAACAAGACGCGCATGAAAAAATGATTTTGATTGGCGCGTTCCAATCAACTGCAACTTGTGATCGATTGCAAGTTTTGAGCAACACCCCGCCCCTTAGACAAGTTCGACTCAGGCAGAGTTGACTGAAAATAATGAAACAATCTTGAATATTTGTAATGCATTCCTCCCATGCATAGCAAGAGGATGAATCAGAATAAAAGAAAAGTGATGAAATTATTTACAAAGAAATGGACACATTCAAAATAGAAATTTCAAAACAGATTAAAGAATAAGAAATTGCATGAATTCAATGGGATAATAAGACCAGGATCGACCAAATATGAGAATCATATTAACAATTGACTACTGAATTCTGTAACTCCCTGATGGGGTGTTGCTCAAAATCAACTGCAAACCAACTGCAACTTTGCCAATTGTAACGCGCATTTTCATTCGCGCACGGTATGCGCATTTAACAAGACGCGCATGTAACAATGATTTTGATTGGCGCGTTCCGATCAACTGCAACTTGCGATCAATTGCAACTTTTGAGCAACACCCCCTTAGACTTTGCTCAGGGACTTCTCAATTGTAGTAGTCAATAGGTTAAAAGAATTGATAACTTTCAAGAGTGTCCCTGTCAATGAAAAGTCTGCAAGAACAGGGTTTTTTTGCTGAAGGCATGTAGACACACAATGCATTACCCTGCATCACTCTCTGTGCATGAACACACCGAGAGCCAAGGGTCTGCTCTTGCAGACTAGCCAATGAAAGGTACTCAAATTATATTAAACTTCAGGATATTTTCATGAATAGCCCTACCTCCAAGTACATATTTGCATTCATGGTCTGTTTGGGCAGAACTCTATTTTCAGATAAGACCGGTCAAGAGTAAATAATTGACGTCACTGATTGACATCCAAAGACAAGGTCTGACTGGTATGGTATGGTACTTTATTCCCAATCAGTAAAAAAGACATATGACATATATACATAATACAATTAATAAGAATACATTTGACAAATTTACAGGTGAACAAAAAATAACTTGCAATTAATAAGATTGGCTGGATTGCCCTTTCAGAAGAATTAAAATGAATACTTCTGTTCTTCCTGAAGTTATTCACTTGTGGGCCTTATTTTTCTTCAATTTTTGGATGGAATGTTCATCAGTTTGCTTCCAACAGGACTCACTCAAAGGTCAATATTATTCAGTTACTATGAGAGTATAAACAAGTATACCGTAAACTTTCATGTACACTCAGCTTGATCAAGTAAAAGAGAAATAACCAACAAAAAAAAGGAATATGATTTTAAGGGGTAGGCCTGGTTATTGCAATCTATTGACCTAAACGTGTAATCCTCCATTTTCAAACCTTTTATGATGCTAGATCAGGGGGTACCAAAATAAAAGATGTCAGCTAATTGCCCTGCACACAATGTCACCAGAATACAGCTATACATTACGTCAGTCTCATATTCACTAAGTTAATATCGGCACTTTAGCAGGAAATGCAGAGATGCAAACCAGTTGGAAAATGGAAAGAATTTACATGTAAATGGGAATAATTTTCCTGGTACTGCTTTGCAAATTGCTATTCCTTTTTAGCATTGCTATGTAAAAGATGTTTTGTTCAGCAACTTTTTCACAGAGAACTACACAACAAAGTGTTGAGAAAGTTACCCCAATGTCTAAAATTGCTAAATAAATGTGAAAATTAATATTATCCCCTGAAATATGAAATGCTAAACATCTGACCAAAATATTTTCTGATGACAAAAAAAAATGAATACAACCATAAGCTTTCTATGATGAAAAATATTTAGTTCAGTAGTTCGGTGATTTGCACTTGAATTTCTATCCTCATGCATCTTTGGAAAGTTGCAGGGAATAATTTTACTTTTCACATTTGCTTAGCAGGTTTAAACACTGGTGAATTATTTTCAACATTTTAGTGTACAGTTCTATGTGACAAAGCTACTTAACAAAACATCTTCTGTATAGTATTCCTGCTAAAATGCATAGCATACTACGATGTGATACCAAGAAAATCATTCCCTGAGTTGGAATCTCTGGGTAATTGCTTACCTCCTACAAATCGCACACCGACCCACCAGGTGAAAGGCATGATTGCATGGTGGAATATATGGAGGAAAGTCATCTGGGTATTCTTCTTCCGCAGTATAAAAAAGAACTGAAATGAACCAAAATGAAGGGAGAACTAATAAGTAAAAGAAAAAATGCTATAGCATTCACAAAAGAATCAAGTGCAATAACAAAATAGAACATCAAGCAGAGCTCTACAAACCCACTTGTTCGCTTAACTGAAGCAAGTTAAAACACTGTGTGGGCAAGCATTTCTCAAAGTCACTTGCAAAAATGGGTAAGCCTACATTTTGAAGAAGGCAAAACCAACATTCAAAACTTTGCCAAAATATTTTCCATTTGCTTGCCCTCTTTTATGAGATTTTTTAACATACTGATCATAAACTTTCTCCTGAATAATTATCATATTTCATTTATTTGATTGTGCTGCAGCAAAAAAAAACAGGTTAAGGAGATTCTCAAATTATGTACACTCCTTACTATCTTCTTCATGTTTTCACTATCTATTTCTTTGTCTGTGTTGCTTAAAGGGAAACTTCACCCAGACATTTATGTGCGCTCAATGGATGGAGAAAAATACAATGGTCAATCTGTGAAAATTTGAGCAAAATCCGATAATCCATTCAAAAGTTATGAATTTTCAAAGTTTTTATTTACACCCCTCATGGGCTCCTTAAATTGGCAAACGTACAGGCACAAAATGGCTGCCAACATGGAGAACTCCCCATTTCCTTTGTACACAAAATTTCACATTTTCTTCTTTTTCCAGAAAAGTATAAAAAATCTTGTTTCTTCCGTTAAATATATCATAGCCACATCAATTCTGCAAGCATTCCAGAAAGAACAGGGTTGACTCCTCATTTGAAATATGATATTGATCCATTTTCAATAAATTTACATACAAAGTGAATGAGGAGTTCTCCATGTATGACATCACAGATTATGCTAATTAGCTATATGCATGCCAATTCATGGATGCCCAGCACAGGTGGAAATGATAACTTTGAAAATTCATAACTTTTGAACGGATTATCCGATTTTGCTCAAATTTTCACAGTTTGTTCATCTGATTTTTCTTCATTTACTGACAGGACATTATTGTCTGGGTGTAATTCCCCTTTAAGGACCTGTGTGCTATATGAATAGCCACCATTATTTCAGGGAGTTGTGATTTTTTAGATTTTTGAAGTATCCCCTCCTATCACACTCTCTTCATGCTACTCTTTAATGCTTTCACAATTTACATTTCCTGTTGGCAACACTACACCTTTCTTAAACCTTGACATTCTCAATGATTTTATGGGGATGATCTGTATATTGATATTGTGGACATATTTAATTTTCCACTTCATGCAGGCATTAAAAATAAAGATCCAAAGTCCAGAAACTAGACAGTGTTTGCCAGACAAATGGAGAGGCGGCTGCCCACTAATTTCTAATGACCCAGAGGCCGTCTTATCTTAATGACCCACCTAATACGTACTAGTCTGCAATACAGAATGACTCTTAGGAGCTGTTGCTACTGTAGAAAGTTATGATCAATTCTTGTCATCGACTATAAATACAAATTGGTATTAAGCAGCTGAGGGTGCTGCACAGTTTTCATTGTGAACAGTTCATCCGAGCTGGGGTTTTCACTTCCGGTTGTGCAAATTTATGTATGGATGTTCATTTTTGCTAGCTACATGTACATGTAGATAGAGTGGATCAAAAAGTTGCATAATTTGCCTTTAAATTTTTCAGCATTGGCGACAGTTACAGATTAACTGCAAATCTGTGCAAATTGGAAAATGCATTTATATTCACACATGTAAGGTGCTTCTAACAAAATATGCCACAATTAGCATATGCCGATTAACTGCAACTTACAATTTATTTTAACTTTTTATCTACTGTATACCCCTTATTTCAGTGCTACATACATGTATAAGAACAATATATTATCTAACATAATGGAAAGATGATCTCTACTGCAGAGCTCTGGTCACACTATTGACAATTTGTCACTGTAGACAAGAGGACTCTAAACACATGGTCACTATAAAAAGTTGTTCACTGTAAACAGTTTGACACTTCGGTTTGACTTATTAATGTTATTAATGTTTATCTGCAAAAAGGGTCTGTATTTGCAGACTAACATCACACTCAGGACTATTAAAACTAACTGATGATACAAATCTCTGCAGGCAAAAGAGTACATTTTGATTACCATGGCAACGGACAAATATTCTTCAATAAATAATGAGAATAAGCTTCTACAGCCAGACTGGAGCTCACATGAGTGTTAATATCACAAACAAGTTGTTTTAATATTTTAATGTATGTTGCTTCACTAATATCTGATAGATATGATAAATGATATTGCTGAAGTTAATGATCATGAGAAGTGCAGAGTTTTTACCAAAGTAATTGAGCTGCTCAATGCAGCTACATGTACTTTTCTTTCCTGAATTATTCTAATTCTTTTCTTGCAATGATCATAGATTTTGTTTTTATTATCATATAATTTTGGCTCCTTAAAAAAGAACACATGATATGCTATAAATTGTTCTAAAAGTATTTGGTATTTATATTTAAGCAAAATATGATGACATTCTGTTTAGTTTCATCATTGATGCTGCCCACAAATTAGTACCCTTTTCATGAATCATGATACTCATCCCATTTGAATAAACTTGTTCAAAACCGTGTCATAGTTATACAAATTGGCAACTGACCAATACAAGGATTTTTGAAAGGCTTTTATGAGAGTATAATATTAGAGGTATCCTGATTTTTAGCACGATGATGCACTCAAAGATCATAAGGGGCTAAAAAAAAACATCACCCCTTACAGTACCTCACTCTTCTTCATAATACAAAAAAATATATATTCCAGGTTCCAATGTCCAATGCACAAACATATTGATTCCACAAAGTGATATTCATGTTTTTGCCTCCGCACGGAGAAGAACAATACCAAACTTTTTCCGCTGCAGTGACTTTGTTTGCCCCAAACCCACGCACCTTTGCCAAAGGAATTATGATCATTCAATGTTGTTGTATAGTTGCCCTGGTAGACTGCATGGTGCAATGATCCCAAACAATCAAATATGAACCTATATTGCCCTAAATCTGAACTCCTGTTTAAACTATGTGGTCTACATGTATTGGTCAAAATCCCAGGGAGGCCAGGAGTATTAAAACTTTCTTTTAGCCGAAAGGGCTCTTTTCTAATTCTGTAATTATCCTGACAAAACAAAACAAAATCCATTAGGGTTCCCACTGTATCTGGAAAACATGGGTTCAACATTCAAGGAAATGTCAGGGACCTTTATCGCTCGAATCAGGGGGGAAATAGGGAATTTTCTCCTCAAATAGCATTATCTCTGTAGTAATGGAGGACGCATCGGAACAGGCTGAAATGAGTGAATTGGGCTCACATAAACAGCCTGGAATTTTTTAAAACTTAATATTGGGGAAGATCAGGGAATTTCGTTCTCTCCTTAAGTACAGTAGGATATCTGCAGTATTTGGGGAATACATCAAAACATTGAAATGAGTGAAATACTTTGTAGAGTCACTCCTTTATCCAAGAATTTTGACAATTTATCAGAGAAGATCATGGAAAAATTAGGGAATTTTCTCCGCAAATAGTAGGAAATATGCAGTAATGAGGAATGCATTAAAATAGATCAAAATGAGTGAAATACACTGTAGGGTCACATCGTCACAGGGAATAATCTTACTTTTCTATTTGATTGGCAGTTTTAGACGTTTAGAAAACATTTTCCAACATTTACTGTACAGATCTACAGTTCTATGTTAAAAAGTTGCTAAACAAAACATCTTTTGTATAGCGATAATCCTTCTAAAATGCATAGCAAATTGCACTTACAATACCAAATTCTTCAGACAAAAATCAGGGAGTTTTGTGAATTCCTCAAATAGTAGGAACTCTATTTATAGTTCACAAGCCAAATACATGAATGAAATCTCCACTCTACAGTACGAGTCCTAAACTTCTCACTAACCAAGGTTAGATTAAATATATGCACCCAATGTCTTATCTGGCTCAGTGGAAAAGAAGGAAAGAATTCAGCACATATCAATAATTAATGGTTACAGACACATAATTGAGAAAGAAGTTAACGAACAATTTCAGAGATGCCAACTGTTCCCAAATATGAATGAGGTGTATCTAAATATGAAACAAAGACTTTCCCCACAGCTGAATGGCTGGAAGTGAGATTATTGTCATAATCTTAACCTATTTTTTCATCTGTCTCATAATCCTCTTTTCAAATTTTGACCACATGCATATTATTCCAAAACAATAGATATCTCTGCAACTTTAAGCCCTTGGACCATGATCATGGTTGCCTATGGATGGCAGGTAAATGTCACGAGTGACTCAGCGCTGGACCATCCAAAGCACAACATTATTTCAGCGATATNGCGACGCGAAAGTTGTGCACGTATCTCCTCCCAGACGGCCGCTCGAATCGGACGGAAACCCGGCTCATTCGTCGAAGGGTCGTCTAAACTGTTGCGTCGGCTACTTTTCGCGCTTTCGTCGTCTCCAGATCGGGAGAGAAATGCAACGATTCGAAGCGGCGACGAGCGGCGAGCATCGATGGGATATGCAAGACCTGCTGAATAATGCATGAGGTCGCGAAGACGTAAGATACCAATCATAAATGCATGTTTAAAAACAGATAAAAAGTATTGTAATCTGAAAAAAAAATACTTTTTGACATGTTTATTTCTTTTTACTTTTTTTACAATAATTATTTTGTCATTATGAAGCCAATTATTCTACGATTCAACGTAATGATGATGAAAGTGGTTGTCAAAATATCTGCTGATATAATGCACATGTGTATGCATGCTGTGTGTGTGCGAACTGGGTACCCGATCGAGGATGGTACTGTCGAAGGTGCGCGGTGCGAAAGGCTGCTCTTGAGCGAAGCTCTCGCGTCCCAGCACGCCAGTGGGTCGTCGGGAATGCCATGGGGGGAACCCGCCTTAGGGCAGTGGTGGCACACCATGTAGGCTATACAAATCCATTTTTTGTGCACCAGCAGCAGATGACTATCAGATATACCTGTCATCTTCAATTTCGAGAACAGGATGAACCAGTTCCCCTAAAATGTCCAAGGCTCAAGCCCTTAAAACATCCAAAACATGCCGGGCGATCAGAGGTTGCACGCATTTCTTCACACGCAAGTCTACGGCGATATATTGAGGTCCCAACTGCGTGCACTGAATAAAGCTTTAGTGTGGAAAGTGAATGCTAGGGACCTAAACTACGATTAAGGCATCCAATTCAATTATATTATCACAAATATCCTGGAGATTATGTGTGAGAAATATATCAGCAAAATATATATGTCAGCAAAATATATATGTGTCAGCAAAATATATATGTGTGAGAAATATATCAGCAAAATCTGACCAGAAACAATATCATTTGTTATTTCAACAAATTTCAAGGTTGTCAAATACTATCAAATACGATGAAACTACAAGTGGGAATCAAGTACAAACAACAAGCCAAAATGACTATACTGAGGTACGAATTAATTCATAGTGCATGTTGCCTGTAATAAATAAATGGTCTTAAAGCAAAATGTTTTGATGATAAAATAATCGACCCAACAAAAGCCAATACTCAAACAACCAGACAATATGACCATCATGATGTACAGACTAATTGTTATTTAAAATTGACAAATGCTGCCGGTTATTAAGAATTTCCATGAAATTATTTAAAATGACTCTTCAAAACATTCAATTCATTTCTTCATTATTTAATCAATCAATAAAGAATAATATTTTGTTTAAGAAATATTAAATCTTTGTAATTTATGTAACATAAACTCTAAACTTTTTAACGGAGGACTAACAATGTGCATTATTTTATTATTCATTATGATTTATTATTTTGTTTTATCTTAAACTAGATCTCCAGCAGAAGGATGACCCTAACTTCATCAGCATCATCTATTACAAAGGGCCCTAATCAAACATCATTGCATGCATCATCATCAACAACATCAACAACAGGAATATTAGATATTGGCCCAATGACAGAAAAAAGTCCATACTGCAATGTCTGCAGTGCCCTTAGATATCCAAAGGAACCTCTGAACTGCTGTCATATTGGCAAAGTTTCCCTACCACCACTATTCCCTTACCCTGAAAACTTGCCTACTCTCTTCCAACACAGTACCGTTCTATGAAGGAACATTCGCAATTACAATTCGTCATTCGCATTGCGTCAATGGGCGCAATGATGGCTCCTTCCCTAGGAACAGGACCATACTGTTACCGCATCCATGGACAGGTGTACTACTAAATGGGTCCCTTTCATCCTGCACAAGATAAACCATCCAAATATGGCCCAAAACATATTTTGGAAGACCATCAAGCAACGAACACCCGAATAAACCAATATCCTGAATGCAATCATGAAACAATGGACTCCATTCAAACTGTTATAGAGGAGGTCAGCCCATATGGAGCATCATTTTTGGTTTGTGAATAAAATTATATTAGTACAAAAAACATTTTGCATTGTAATGATCTTTCATTCTTCAAAATGACTCATATACTCTTAACTCTATCCATATATATTCTACAATACTACATAGAATTGAAAAAAAATACTAGAATTGTCATCTTCCCCAAACTTGGCCACTAAAAATGAAGTGGATTTCCACAAATCCAGCAAGTTGTAAAATGCTTCTAATAATTTCCTAGCCTTCAAACACAAATTTGTTAACAAATACTGCAATGTCTTCAGATGTCAAATCAGATCACTTTGCAAGAAAAGCGTTATGGAAGCATACAAATATAACTATTTTAATTCATTCATTACTATTAACTTTACAAAGGTGAATTTACCCGTGGATTTCCACGGGTCCAGCTAGTGAGCTTATATTGCCCTAAATCTGAACTTGGGTTCAAATTAAACTGTGGTCTGCGTGTACCGCAATGTTAAAATTATAGGAAGCCAGGATATAAACTTTCTTTGAGCCGAAAGGGCCCTTATGTAATTCTGTAAATATCCTGACAAACAAGAGTTTTTCTTCATCAGGATTTCCCTTTTTTCCAGTCAGGGAAATTTCAGGGAACTTCATATCAGGGAAAAATTAGGGAATTTTCTTTTAAAATAGTAGGAGAACTGTGGCAAAGGAAAATAGGAAAGGTTGAAATTAAATAGCTGAGATTACATTGGAATCCAGGAATTTCAAAAATTAATCATGAAATAAAATCAAAGAGTTTTGTTCTCCTCAAATAATAGGCACTTTGTTGAATGGAGGATGCATCAGTACATTTTTAAATGAGTTGTTATCCCAAATTTTTGACAACTTATTAGAGAAAATCATTAAAAATCAAGGAATTTTCTTCTTCTCAAAGTGTAGGAACTCTGTTCAATGGAGGATGCATCACAAAAGGTTGAAATTAGTGAATTATTCTGAAAAGTCATCAGACAAAAAATAATGGAAAAATCAGGAATGTTCTTCTTCTAAAATATTAGGAACTCTGTTCAATGGAGGATACATCATCAAAGGTTGAAATTAATAAATCATGGTTACATCGTTGAGGAATTTTGAAGAGTCATCAGACAAAAATAATGGAAAAATCAGGGAATTTTGTTCTCCTCAAATATTAGGAGGAGGATACATGTACATCATTACAGGTTGAAATTAGTGAATTATAGTTATATCGATGTTAAAGAATTTTGAAAAGTCATCAGACAAAAATAATGGAAAAATCAGGGATTTTGATCTCCTCAAATAATCGGAACACTATTCATAGACTTTAGAGAGCCAAATTTACGTCCCTGTACCTGTCTCATGAATATAATTTCCATTGCACAAGTCCTGTAACTTATCACTACCCGTGGTTAGACACCCAATGAGCTCTTCTCCACTGGTCTACAGCACCCTGTCAGACCAAGGAAAGTTTTACATCTGGAATAACATCTCTTTGAAGTACATGTAGATTCGATGCCGCGTCTTAAAGAATGACAAAAATGCTGGCAAATATGCGCTTCCTAAAACGCTTCATCAGGATGGAGAACAATCACTGAACCCGTTGCTAGAATAGCCATTATTCGTTAACAATAATGAATGTTTCATTGTGATGCTAATTATATTTTCTCAGGTTTTCACTTTTTTGATCAATTGATATCATAAAATCACTCCAGTCGTATTTGGCGGCATGGAACCTCAGACATCAAAGGATCGCCTTATGTATTGTTCATCTTTTTAATTTGACCAGGTGGTTCACATTCATGACTCTGAGCTGTTGCTCCATTCTTAAAACCCTCCTTGGTGAGACCAGTTCAATACGCATATTCTAGAAAAATAGGCATGGCATGTCTGCAATTTTAAGCCCTTGGACCATGATCATGGTTGCCTGTGTTTGCAGGTAAATGTCAAGAGAGACTCAGCGCTGGACTGTCCAAAGTACAACATTATTTAAGCGATATTTATAATGAATGCAATTTTCATTTTTATATTTTTCATTCAATGTCCTATCATATCTGTAATTTTGCATCTATATCATGTAATTGTTTTGTTTTGAATTTGCCAAATAAATAAATAATAATAATGTTAGTTCCTCTTATTTTACTTTTAATCTTTGAGACATTCACATTTGCAATTTTCAATTCATCAATTCAGTAAACCATCATCTTTTAATTAGATGGTCTAGATAACTTCTTTAATTCATGTATTTCCAGTATTAATTATGCTTCATTTTACATCTGTATGTCTGTTATATGTAATTCTAATATATAATGTTCACGTTGTAATTATGAGTTGTTGTGTTTGAATGTGTTTTTACTGCACGCCCCCACTGAAAAACAGCAGGTGCTGAATTGGGATTTTAACCTTGTTTTGACTTATCAAATCAAATTTGTTCTGGTATGATATGGTCAAACCTCATTATAAACAGTACTGATACAACAAACACTCATTAAAATGCAAAGGTGATATTCCTTGCCCTATAGTTTTGATCTATAAGATTGATTGATAGATAGATAGATAGATAGATAGATAGATAGATAGATAGATAGATAGATAGATAGATAGATAGATAGATAGATAGATAGATAGATAAATGGTTTATTGAATAAAAATCATTGCAGCTAATAGCTGAATTGTGATTTCAATTTACAAAGTAAAACATACATAATATACAACACTATAAAAGGACATGTTAATTATAAAAATGGTGAGAGGTAAATAAATTGCATTATGGCTCTGATATAACATGGTCTTAACTATTAAATTGACTGCCTAAATCTGTAATTCTCATTGACTTTGTCCAGGGACCAACTGGTTCCAGTTGACAATGGATTAACCTAAAAATGTAATTTCTTCAGTCGAAAGGACTACACTATAATGAAGTTCAAAGTTTACTTACCGTGTCCCACATCTCAATGAATTTTGAGAAGTAAAACCACCAACATACATTCAACATCTGTGAAAAGAAGAAAATATAATTTCACTTTCATTTCTATTTTCATTTCATTTCCAACGAAATGCAAACCAATACAGTATAACGATAAGAAAATAAATGCGATATATGCAAATCATTTTTTTTAATATCAAGACTTTAAAATCATATGTCAATGTAAAATATTAGTTATGAAAGTATAAGAAAATAGATTAGCAATCTGCCATGTCTTGTCTTGGTTGAGTCAGCATATGCAGTCTAGCTGTACTCCGCCAACTTATAAAATATAAGTATTTATATTTTGCCAAAACAGAGAGACATGTTAAAAAGCGATGCTTGTAGACTGTGGGTTACTCTAGTTAAATCATATATAAATAGCAATTTTGAATAAAATATGATGAAGAATGGAAGACCAACAGAGAGAGAGAGACTATGATAGAAGAATTAAACACAGTATGTTTGACAAAGAATCTAGTACAGAAATGAAAGAGGGTGGAGGTAGATAGATAGAATTTAGACTCCAAACCATCTTTCGTTCTCAAGCATTCTTTGATTTAATGGTTATTTATTTATTCATTTATTTATTAGAATAAATTTATACAGGTACAAAAGGTCAGCAATCTGCTGTTTTACATCAAGGTCCTGATAATACAATAAAATGACCCAGATAGTAAGAACAATATTAACAAGTAAAATGCAAAATGAATATAGAATATACAAAGAAGATATTAAAATGGTTCATAATCATATATACTGGTTAAAGCTATTTGGTTATTCACACTCAAATTTCCAAGCTCATGAATTCCAGAAGATTTGAAAATCTTTTATTAACGGATGCAGCTGTTGGCCAATCAAGGCAATTCTATGTCTGTAAAGCCCCGGTCACATAGGACCCCGGAAGCAACACGATTCACCCCGACTCTTTGTTAATTCACAGTTAACTGCCTCAGAACAACGAGTCGGGGTGAATCGTGTTGCTTCCGAGGTCCTATGTGACCGGGGCTT
>BQKZ01002649.1:0-17735 GCA_036244855.1 Temnopleurus reevesii | reverse complement strand
CCCCCCCCCCCCCCCGCTTATTCCTCAACCCCGTTTCCTTTCAAGTGTTTAGCTCTTTCTCCCAATGTTCCTCCATATCCCACGTATCCCTCTCTCTCTCTCTCACACATCTTTCTTTTTCTCTAATCTCCACCACTTTCTACCGCTCCTCTCCCCTATTCCCCACCCCGTTTCCCCCACTCTACAACCTTTCCTCATATCCAATCGCCCCCCCCCCACATCTCGCCAATCTCCGAATATATTCAGCCCTTTCACCCTCCATATATCCCATTTTAATTTCCTGTTTTCTTGTGCAAGGAAGAGATAGAGACTTCATTCTTTCAGAAATATTAAGAGCTATATTCTATTTTTCACAAAAAAAAAACAATAACAAAAACAAAATATAAAAAAGATTCATGCAAATATATACAAAGTAAATAGAAAATATCCTGATGCAAATAAACTGTAACTCAAAGTAATTTACCAAAGTAAAATGAAGAAAATTGCGAAAAACTTCATATCAAAATAGAAATTCTAATTATGGTTGTAAGTACGAATTTCCATGAAAATCTGTGCTTGGAAGCATAAGAAAAGTATAAAATACATTTACTTCTGTATTTAAAGGATTGAAATACTTCCTCTTTTAACAGAGCACCATATAGAGTTTAATATCAAAAGAAAAATAATGCAAGACAGGAAAGGCAATTAATTCATGAAAGTCGTATGTGGGTAAGATAAACATGTAGATTTGAACTGTTCATAATATATAATACAAATATATTTTAGCATTTACTACTTTGCTGGATGGTTTACTGCCACTTGGTCTATAGCCATTTGGTCCAATCACCAGTTGGTCCAATTCCGATTGGTCTAAATGCATTTGGTCCAATAGCCAGTTGGTACAATGGCCAGTTGGTCCATAGCCAGTTGGTCCAATAGCCAGTTGGTCCAATAGCCACAAATGCGATTAGACCAAGTGGCAATTGGACCAACTGGCTATTGGACCAAGTGGCTATTTGACCAAGTGGCTATTGGACCAACTGGGAATTGGATCAACTGGCTATGGCCTAAATGGGTATTGGCCGAAATGAAGATAGACCAACTGGCTATAGGACCAAGTAATAGACCAAGTGGGTGGTTACCTGCTGGATACAAATTAAAACAATATAAACATTTTGACCATCATTAATTTGATTTTGATCTTCATATATCCAAATACAATGAGATTTTCTAGTGTTTACCTAGTAATAACCAGATACTACTGTGATATACTTCATTCATCCAGTATCAAAAGGGTAATTTATTATATTTTGAACACAATTGTACTTTGAAAAAGTTTTACAGTATGATATAAGGAACTTGGCTACAAAAATGACTACTTTTCTATAGATATAAACAATAAATATATTATATTATAAAATAGACTAGTAGTTACATCTAATCATTCTCGCTTGTCATATATAAAGTCAGCCAACATAGATATATTTCTCAGTCTAATCAATATTAATGCACATTATTTGTGATTATTACAAGAAGGCAAGTTAATCATACAGAACATAATGAACAAAACAAACATAATAGGGTAGTTTACTTGACAGATGCGAATTGTAAGCTTGCCCAAAAGGGCACAAAAAATGTTGGAAAACTAGATAAGCCGTATTGGAGTGTTGAATTGTTATGAACTGGTTTATGGAATACCACATTGCTACTTTCGTTGACATGAAACTTGCATCAATTTGAATCACTTAGTGAATGGCCTATTGAACGCAACAATTCAACTTTAAACAGCTGATTATATAAATGTTCAGTCAGAGTAAAGATGCTGTGAACACGAAAATCTTCTCACAACATGCCTAATAGCCCGACCTAATGACGAATGTTAACAAATTTCTGGAACAGAGTCAATTTTCATATAGACCTATCATAAGTTAGGTTTATGGTAAGTACAATACAATTCAGCAAAATCACAACAAATGTCACACACATTACTGAACACTTACTGTATGACATACACATGCACAGTGATATAAGATTACACAATAACAATGAACAAATCCACAATCATATACTAGTAAACTATATTTTTCCCTTGCAAACAAAAGAAACAGAAAAGAAAAAACTGAACCCCAGATAATCAGTCCATCAATTTACCAACACTATAGCATTTTAAATGCCTTTTTTTTTCTACAACAGAAGTTTGAAACTTTGTATCATGATTTGTTTTGTAAGCAGAATTTGAAAAGTGTTTTGAACACAGAAATGTATGAATAAATTTAAATGAATATACATAATTTGCATGTTTATGGCATTCTAGGCAGTATAATATTTCAAATACTATGCAAAACTACAATTTTCTCTACAGTGAGCTTATCTAAATCTATGTGCAGAGTTCCCCCTGTGTGAGAGAGTAAAATTCTGATTAATTGTTCTCATTCCATGATTTACTATGTCAACCTATACAGAAATTAGGATTTGACCTGTTTGATTCAACCTGGGTTACTTCAGGGATCCCGACAAAAATCTCAGATTTGATTTTTTTTATCTCTGATTTTCCCTCTCTGAAAAAGGTGGGACTCAGTTTACAGGTTTTACAGGAAGAGTGGGAGCCCTATACCATTGTATTACCAATTTAATACAAATAATTTGTTTTCCTTCTACGAGTTTTAATCTTATAAAAAGCAGATACTCAAATAATCAATGCACTATTATACATTCCTGATCTACTGATTGCCAAATGTATATGAACTGCACAAAACAAAACTAACCTGACAATCAAAGACATGTGATTGTTGCAAACCTGAAATACTATCCTCCAAAATATACCCTGTAAAAATTTCATCACATAAAATTCAATTCAGAATCATTTGAAAGCCATAATTGGAACGGCCATGTGATTGTATGCATTTTAATCACAACGGTAAATCAATGTGTAGTATATATAGTCAATTGAATTCCGTCATTCCCATAGGATTTGTACACAGGTGACCAAATCCCAGTATGCTAAGGATTAAGCAGAGGGATTGTACACTATAATTTTTCTGTTACTAATTACTGTTGGGGGTTGTTGCTCAAAATCAATTGCAAATCAACTGCAACGTTGTGTATTGTAACACACGTTTCCATTTGCGCACGGTATGCGCATTTAACAAGACGCGCATGAAATAATGATTTTGATTCGCACGTTCCGATCAACTGCAACTTGCGATCAATTGCAACTTTTGAACAACACCCCCTTAGTACATGTATATTAGAGGGTACAATGACATGCCAATATTCTGAGTAATCACTATTATAAACCACTATTCATGCTAAAATCATTATGGTACAAATGAGCAAACAATCTAATAGATAAATATTCACTAGTCCGTGAACTATCATACCGTTTAACCTGCTTATTGAGGTCCTTGGGACCAGCAATATATTGAAACCTGGCATATCAGGGCTAAAATACAGAATAAAATAAAGAGTAAGGCCCTAAATATCACCATCTTATAACAAGAGCTTGCTATACCAATGCTCTTCATAAAGAAGTTGAACTGTACTGTTATTTATAGTAAATTTTGACAGTCATTGTTATTTTTCTATTGGAGATAAGGTTCAAAAAGCTCTAAATTTATATTTTTTTAAATGAAATAATGGAGTTAGAAAGATTCATTTTAATAATGAATCTTCAGCCTCATGAAAGTGTTCCAGCTTTTTATATCAACTATTTCAATGTGTGAATGTCATAATCACATTATGACATAAGATGGCTCTGATTTCAATAGCAGCAGAAAGGAGCATCTAAATCGTCTTGAGCTGATTTTAGAGAAAATAAAACAATCCTCTGTTGAAACATTGACTATTGATTTTTGGAATTCCCATAGACTTTGTGCAGGGACTACCATATTCCTGTAGTAAATGCATCAGGTCTGAAACATCAGATTTTACAGAAATTGGGGAAAGCGTAGTGGTTCTGACTCTCGCCTTTCAACCAGAGACTTGCGACTCAAGCCCAAACTATGACGTTAATTTCCTTCAGCAAGAAATTTATCCACATTGTGCTGCACTTAACCCTGGTGAAATGAATGAGTACCTGGCAGGAATTTATTCCTTGAAAAGCTTATGCACCTAATAGCTGCACTGCTAAAGCCAGGGTAATAATGCTGCAATTGTAGAGCGCTTAGGAACTTCTCATGAAGAGGTGATAAGCGCTGTATAAAAGCTTTTCATTATTATCATTAATATTATTAAATTTGAGATCACGGTAAATGAAAGCATTCTTCATATATCCTCTTGGGCGACAATGACAGATGGCGTTCCAGATCCAATAGGAGTGGCAGATTTTAGACGTTCGCTGGGGCAGCATCTCCTTTATCTGCTTCAGGACTGCATAAGGAAAAAGGAAAGTCATATCATGAATTAATAAAAATCTTTTGTGATGAAATCGTAAACTGGTTAAAGCCCAGTGGCTTACAGAGACAAAGAAACATCAATAAAGAAACAGAAAATTGAAATGAAATTCGTTTTCATTGGATAAATGTAGCAATATTTTAATAAGATATTCTTCCATTTTTAAAACAGAGATTAATCATTTAAAAAAAATATAAAAAAATTAAAATTTGCAGAAGAGAGCTCATATATGATTCCACAATTTTCATTAGAAAGCTGGGGTAAAGAATGTATGTTGTTCTGAACTATAAAAACAAAATATACCTGTGAAACAAAGGGTCCTAATTTATCATCAGAGGCAGAGGAATTATTTAGGATAAACTTAGGAGATAATACCAAACTATCTATAAATATTATTATATTACTCTGCCGAATAGGAGAATCTTATTAGTTATCAAAGTGCATAATCAAATCTTCATAAAATTACAGTTCCATAGATATGGTTATTACTATGTTCTAATAGACATAATGAGCGAGAATGAGCAGGAAAAAATCAAATCTCCATGCATAATTTTCTAATGAGTACAACATGTTTTGCGATAAATGGCACATTAGAAGTGAATATAGAGGATCAAAATACAACATGATTTGTAATGATGGACATGGTTAAAGGTGAATGGCCTTTACTGGTATATAGTGAAAGCTCAGTAAAGAAGTTAACATATCCGGGTTGTGTTTCATAAAGATGTTCGTAGGGGTATGAACGACTGTCCATATGACTGGTGATAGCTGAGGTAGCACCTGAGAAAGGATCACCAGTCGTGAGTAACTCTATGCCAACAGCTTTATGAAACATAACATTGGATGATATAAAAAGGTACTGGTAGTTTTCCTTGTCCAAGTTATCAAACATCTGTATTCTAGTCCCAAGGATTTTTATACTGAATTTTCCACTATACATAGGTATTGTAAAACAGAATGAATAGGAATGCCAGGGGTGATCATGGACAAAAATTACAATTTTTTTTCAAATCAAATGATACCATATTTGTTTTGCTTTCACTTTTTGTTTAGGCCCCTGTCACATAGGACCCCGGAAGCAACACGATTCAACATGACTCTATGTTCGCAGACAGCGAACTGTGAACTTGTACAAAGAGTCATGTTGAATCGCGTTGCTTCTGGGGCACTATGTGACTGGGGCCTTATTTTTCATACAAATTGAAACGTCTATCGCAAGACAGAGTCTGTCGTGATCTATCTCATTAGAAATTACTCTCAAAATGATCCAAGTTTCGTCCCTACTCACCCCGGCATTCCAATTTGCCACATATCATGGTTATAAAAGAGTGACATGAATGATACATTGTATATTACTATGGATGACTTACACCTCAATTTCAATGCTATCTGGCTTTGCATTCTCTGTGGGTTCTTCGGTAGTTTCTACTTCAGTCTGTGTGAGCCCATGCATGAAATGTTGTTAGTATGGGGAGTAAAATGATTAGAATGTGAAAATGGGTGAAGAATAAACAAAATCTGCATAAAAATGGCTAGAAAATTATGACTGAAAAGTCTGAATAAGCGTGAAATGAATAAAATAGACAAATAAATGGCTAATGGGGTGTTGTTAAAAATCAACTGCAAATCATCTGCAACTTTGTAAATTGTAACGCATATTTTCATTCATGCATGGTATGCGAATTTAACAAGACATGCATGAAACAATGAGTTTCAATTGGCACGTTCTGATCAACTGAAAATTTTTGAACAACACCCTCTAATAATAATATCAATTAAGTGAACAGTTTAATGAGTGTGCCATTCATAAACATAATATTGTTTCAGCCTGGAATGAAGTGAAAAATTGCCCAATGGTAGCATATATTTTCAGAAAAAAAAATACGATCAAAATCTAAAAATGAAATAATCTTGGCTTTTATGGATTAGTTAAAATATAACACATGATAATGAGATTAAAAACATCATTTTGAAGATCTCCAATATATACATTTTTATGACTTTCTGATTAAATATGATGGCTTACCTAGTTCATAAGAGAGTGAATTCATTAGTTCCATATTAAAGTGTATTAAAATCTATATTTTAACCAATTAACTTGAGATGTGAATATTTAAAAAGAAGTTAATTAGAAAATATGTGCAAAGTAAATAGATAACTGAAACAGAAATTTAACTGGTACAAAGGATTGGAATAGAGAAAAACATGAGAGATGTAGAAGAACACCAAAATACAAAAGGGATACAAGAAGAAATTGATAATGAGAGATAAAATGAATAGAAGAAACAAGATAAGTAGAGAGAGAAAGAGAGAGGAGGAAACAAGAGGAAGCGAAAAAAGATAGAAGAGGAAAATAAGAGAAAAGAAAAAAAATCGAAAAAAGGTATAAATGAAACAAAATGAAAAGGTAGAAAAATGAAAAGAAAAAGAAAAAAGGTAGAGAAAGGGAGGAGAAAAGAAAGATTGAGAAAGACAGAGAAGAAATCAACTAAAATAAAGAAAACTAAACTAACTGGCCCGTATTCCGATAGCAAGGTTTAACTTAACCCGGGACTAAGCCATTGTTATTTAGACCCAAGCTATTGAAAAGTTAAACCAATAGTCTAAATTACAATGACTTAGACCAAGGTTAAGTTAAAACCTCATTATCGGAATACGGGCCAATGAGAAGTTTGTCATGCAGCTTCAAAGCAGAAGAATAACGATGAAAAAGAAAGATTGAAGATTCATCGAAGAAATGTAGGAAACTTACAGCAGGTTTAGCAGAGTCAGGTTGGTCCTCCGCATCAGAAGGTACAGACTAGAGGAATAAACATTAGGATGAATGAACAGAGATGCCAACTGTTCCAGAATATGGATCACATAGGGGGTGTTGTTCAAAATCAACTGCAAATCAACTGCAACTTTGCAAATTGTTACGCGCAATTTCATTCATGCGCAGTATGCCCATTTAACAAGACGCGCATGTTACAGTGATTTTGATTGGCTCGTACCGATCAACCGCAACTTGCGATCAATTGCAACTTTTGAACAACACCCCTGTAGTGCATTTTCATGTGAATACAAGGCTTTAATCACAAGTGAATGACCGAAAGTATAGCCAATGTTATGTTTGCACACATCTTAATTCAGCTGTTTTAGCTATTCACATTTTAATTTTGCCTTATTCATATTCCAGAACAATTGGCATCTCTGAATAAAGGTACAAAAGCAGCTTGTTAAGTATTTATAGCCGAGATGCCAACCCTTCTGGAATATACCAGGTGCATTTTCATGTGAATACAAGGCTTTCATTACAAGTGAATGGATGGGAGCATGATTATTGTCATGTTTTCTCTCACTTCTGTTCAGCTGTTTTGCTATTCAAATTAATTGTCTCATGCATATTCCAGAATGATTGGCCACTCTGAATCTGGGTACAAAAGCAGCTTGGTATCTTTTTACAGGTGTCTTTCAATACAAACAGGTTCAAAAGCAAACTATATTGATATGGTCCACTTTATAAGCTCATGGCTGTTAATGTTTTATTTCTTACTTTGATAAAAAATTAAATTGTTTTATTCATGCTTCAAAGGAATTTTTTATTGGGGGAGGGGGGGGGGATATGGAATATCATGCTTCAATGGGCTGACAAGACACTGGGAAATGAAGCTATGAGCTGAAAAATTCCTTTCAAGCATGATGCAAGAGTTGTCAATTTTGAAATGTTAGAGGGTTGTTTGTTCATCAGATAGACAGCACAAAAGGTATGCCATTCATTTTTTTGCGTTGAACACTCTGCAGAGTGGGTACATCATGCAATATATACATTTTATACATTATTATTAAGGTAAATTTTTTAATTTTTTAATAAATTAAAATGGAATGCAAAGGTGGTAAGTTTGACATTTTTCACTATACCCGTAGATGTACAAGCTTACACAGTTGAAGCAGTTCAGCTTTCAAATTTATTTTGAATCCACAAACTGCTATCATTGGTTTCAATTCCATGCTTCAGAAAACTTTAAATTCATGATGATAATGATGTGAAGAAGCATATGAGTCTGAGGTGCATTTTTATGGATATGAAGAAAGTGCTTGGTCTGTGCTGGTTATAGACAGTTTGAACCAGTTCAAACCACTGTATATTAATGATTAACTTCAAGTAGAACTAATGAAAATGGAAAGAGATTACCGGTATTTCCCACTGTTGAGTTAGATGTGAACCTACACACTACAATGGTCAGTATCACAATAACACATTAAGGTGAGAAATTAGAACTCTGATTGCTTTGTGCTGGTTGTTACCAGTACAAACCGGTTCCAACCAGACTAAACTTACCGGTGGTGGTTTGGAGTGGGTTTCTGGCTGTTCCTCAGTGGGCACCCTTGTTCGTTTCTTGTTCTCTAGACCATCAATAGCATCAGTGCTGTTACTCACAAACTCCTGTATTGGTCAAACAAGAGAGAAAAACAAGGTTTAAATAAAGACATCAGGATTTGCTGAACCTTGTGGCCAAACGCTTAAAAATCAACTCTGAGTTTCAAGGAGAAAATAGAGTAGTAAAGGGATGATCACTTTCTGCTTTAAATTCTTAATTACTTTACTCTGGTGTTACTGAATCATGTACAGAAAAAGACGTGGATACCAATTGTAATACTTGGCTTTAACACATGTCAAGCTACTTATTTACAAAATGATGGTATTAGTATTGAATTTATAAAATGGCCTCATGTAATTAAAAGAACTTTGAACAAAAAATTATCAATAATAATCATACATACTTATCATACATACATATCAACAACTATGTTCCAAAAATATCTCTACAATTGCAGAAAATCTACACTCTGGCTTTACTGTGCAGCTGTGATGCAATTCTTCCTTTCGTCCAAGGAACATATTCTTTGGTTCGAAAGAGAGAGTTGAACAGTTTTCTCACGATGTGCAAACGTAGAACGTTAGTATAGTGACGTTTCGGCTGCTGTATACTGCTAGCCTTCAACAGACTATAATGAAGATAAACTACGCTGCACGTGCCTTATATTGCCACGGGAGAGGCCCGGAGTGATCGGGTGCATGCTCTTGTTCCTAGCGCCGTGATTGGTTGCTGCCGTTGACCAATCAGCGATTGCGCCATTGTTCCCCGCCGAGGCGGAGGCCGGGGGCGCATTGAGTGGAGCAATCGGGAGGGCGCTATTGCTCCTTGCCAGCTAAATACCCTAATTGGGTGCACTATGTGGATTAAATTCT
This sequence comes from Temnopleurus reevesii, assembly GCA_036244855.1. Classification (NCBI taxonomy): domain Eukaryota; kingdom Metazoa; phylum Echinodermata; class Echinoidea; order Temnopleuroida; family Temnopleuridae; genus Temnopleurus; species Temnopleurus reevesii. Next base: position 8,131 of record BQKZ01002649.1, on the reverse strand, counting down.
TGCTTCAAGGTTCTTGTTAATAGCCGCTAACCGGTTATTTTTTTCTGGCTGTAACACCGATCATAACCGGCAGTGGCCTTACAAAAATAAAACCCCAACAGGGACGCAGCCCCCAGACCCCTGCTCTTTTATCGTAAGTAACCATCTGTGAAGGTTGAGTTACCTGCTATCAAAAAAATTAGCAAGAACCCTGTTGCTTGTGGAAATCATTTGAGGACTCTCTAAATAAATGACACAAGTATTAACTGTAAGGACAAAACACTTATAAATACATCTACAATGAATAAATCTTTGGAGTTCAAACAAAAGGGAGGTACTCGAAAAAAACCTTCTCCTCCACTCACCATAAGGTCTCGATCCATGAAGTATGGTTTTTCAGGGGAGCCATCGTTGATACGAGCATCCTCACAGAAACATAACAGAAGGGTGTCTACCGCCATCTAGAGGTAAACAAAATCAAAGTTCACTTTATTTTCATTATCAAACAAGAATTAACTCCCACTTGTATTCCCTCTCCATTACTCTCATCCCTTTGCCAATTTGAGTAAATTGCATTTTAAAATACCATACTTGTTTGTTATGCTAACAATGGGGCATCCCTTCACAACCGTTCAACAAGATTCCTTGAAATTTAGGATATTGGTAAAAATACCAATTTGTCAAATCTGAATGGAAAAGTTTCACTGCAAGCTTGTTCTTTGCTGTTAATGAACCAGATAAGAGTACAGGTAGCAACCTTCCTTTATCATTCCTCATTTCCAGGAAGTATAATAACATTTCATACTGTTACCGAATTATACATCAGACAGTTTGATTATGCATGTTGCCCTCATTACATACGTTGAAAAAGTCTTAAATCAACTACATGTTCCTTTAAATAATTCCTGTTGAAACGTTTTTCAATAGATACTTTTTTCCTCTCAGACTTTAACCCTAAAAAGCCCAAGCTATTTTGATGTCTCTGTGGCCCAAGGGGGGGCACATTGTGCCCCCCCTCGAGAACTTCCAAAATATTTGACGGATCGGGCTGAAATTTGTCACAGATGTAGAGCAAGTCGTAATCTACAATTTCTGACCGTCGGAATTTCTCAAGGTCACCGTTTGAGGGCGCAATTCAATAAAATACATTAAAAAAAGGGTGAATTTTGTCACTTTTGATATGTGGTCTATTAAAATCAATACTGTGGATTGGAAAATGACTGAAATGTGATATTATCCCTCTTTAATATCTTAGGAACACATTCCACGACTTTATTAAACACATTAGATGCATTTAGAGGTCAAAATATGACAATAATTACATCATGTCATATTTATCACAATATTGCTGATAGAGGGCGCCAGACAGCTTTTAAAAAGTTCATGTTATTCCTTTAATTTTTCACTTTTTAAACTCCAATCTTCACCAATATGATTTTCAGGGCTTTTTGGAAGTTTCTGGGGTACTTTTATTTGCATTAAGTTGGAAAAAGTATTTTTAAATATTTTATTAAATATTTATGAAAAAAAAGTGACTAAAAACAAAGAAAAAGAAAAGAAATTGTTGGAAAGCGTGTTTTCTGTTCAAGACGCACAGGAGAGAGCAAAAGCAAACTAAAAATCATAAATTGAGACCATTTCCACGCCTTTGTGGGCAGATTTAACTCTGAAAAACTGAAATTATTCGAAAAACGGACAAACATGCCGTTTGTTTTGTGGTTGCCATGGCAACATGAAATACGGGATAATGATAAAAATTGTATCATAATGTCCGCAACAAAATTTCGGAAAAAGTCACCAAATTTGAGCGTAATCGGACCAAAAATGTAGGAGTGGTTTACGATTATGTGGTAGGGGGGGCACATTGTGCCCCCCCTTGGGCTTTTTAGGGTTAATCTAAGATCTTATGAAATCACAAAGACCTTTCAAATTGAACTCTCTTCAAATGTACGAAGGATAATTTTCTTATAACAATAACATGGTCCTGTAAGAAAAAGGTTTGCAATTACTTGCTACTGACAATGGCCAATCAAGAATTGCATTTTCAAATTCACTGTTTATCACAAACCCTTCAGAATTTAGAAAATTCTTCCATACAATTATTCTGTAGGTACTGCAGATTCAGTCTGCAGTGCCAAGTACAATTCTATAGGCAATAACTAGAAAAATTATCTGCATGGCAGTATTATCAAAATAATGGTTTAAGAATCTTCCTAACTGAGATGCATTCAAATCTTCAGTATGCAGTTCCAACACCAATGTGATGTAATCCGCTTCTTACTCCTCAGTATAAATGCTATTCAAGTACTGTAGCAAAAAGACAACAAAATCAATGTACAGTGGAAGCTCGATGTAACGAGGTGCATGGGACCATAAAAATACCTTGTTATAGGAGTAATCTCTTTATAGCAGAGTTAATAAACAATAAGTTTTAAAGAGCTGGGACAAGATGTTTTACTGTATAGTAGAAAATGGTAATCAAGTCCAATTCAAACAGAATGATAATCAAGTCAAATTCAAACAGATTTTCTTGGCCCTCGGGACAAATCAATTTCTGAAATTGAATATTTTCTTTCTCATGTATTCTTATTGAAGTCTATACTCTTAATTTCAATGTGAGTGGCACAGCAGAGGCTCCTTTTTTTTCTTGTGCTCATATAAAAGAACCCGAACAATTGGCATATATGCATACAGAAACAAAGATTTTTCAAAAATCTACATTTACTTTTAGATTGAATTCCATTGAATTTCCATGATGAGGACAAACTCAAGTCACTTACCTCGTAAACCAGAAAAAAACTGTTGGCTATAAGGAACGAAAAAAAGCAGACGATCAATGCCGCAACGGCATAAAAGATGAGGCTCTCGTTCGTCTGGGAGTAGGGGAGAGGGAGCAGAGGAAAATTTTGTGATCAAATATAAAAAATAAAAATGAGATTTTTTTTTGCCTTGATCGGACAAAATTAGATCAGGTGCTGTGTGCATACATGCACGCATGGCGACTTGATGCAAGGGGTTGGTTGCATGACACCATTATAATGACAAGTCCATTGATATCGTATTGCAACATAGTTTTATTTACATTATGTGAAGAAGTATGCCAAAACTTGTACGAGTAAGCCACTGGGTTTCTAAATTTTGGGGCGTGCCAGTGCAATGTGATATCGTGAAAACCTTCATTTTAATGGTTCCATGACACGTTGCTTTGCAGGAATGTTTGGGTGATGTTTTCACATAATCTGTTTCTATCCACACCCAAGCAAACAGACAGACAGATAAACAAACAAACAGATAGACATTCATATAGGCGCGGCTACTCGAAAAAATAAACCCTTAATCTTCTGAAGCGCATAAGTAGTATCTATTAATTTCCTTTCAATCTTTTCACCTGTAATGAAAACGAGACTGATAGAATCAATCTTGCCATCAATTACAAATCTTCAGTACGTGATTTCCCATAGAATTGCAATTGATATCAATCATATAATTGAATGGAAATCTGTATGAAATGGGGTCCAGTGGATATCTATTTGTCAGTACAAATTTTGTTATAAGCACTTTGAAACACATGTCATACCCCATTTTTTCGATAAATTAGCTAAAATTGTCTATCCAACTAATGTACATGTTTTGCTTGCCGATTTGCATGTCTGCCGGGTGCTGGATAGAGACAGAGGGAGTGTGAGCGATAACTAACACTTTTACCTCATACACACTCAGCATGGAGCCAGAAATGACGTAGGCAAAGATGCAGGCAACTACCACAGGTACGGCAAAGAACATGAGCTGTTGCATGGTCTGCTCTCGCCCCCCATGGAGAGAAAGGATGCAGCGTGCAATGCAGGTGATTTGGGTTTTGACAGATGACAGATAGACAGAAAGAACAAGACATAGATTTGAACATGTAGGACTAGGCACTGCTACAAACCTTCTAAAACAGATAAAATTGGTATTTGTCATTTTTAACAGATACTGAAATTGTTACTGGTAAAATATAAAACATCATATGATTATAATTATGTTAAATTATTCCTCTGAAATAAAAATTGTATTTTGGGCAGTCTAAAGTACAGGTACTGCATCTACTTCGATTTAGTATCATATAGTGAAAATCCAGTTAGCGGACAGCATGGTAATACTGGACGCGTATTGAAATCGCGCACCTACAGAAAAATGCGTGCATGTTGAAGTGCAGCAATTACGGCAAATATGGATTGTTTGTTATGATGATAAGATCTGAAAACATTTCAGTTCTTTTTCATGATCGTAAATAGCTGAAATATGTTGACAAAGCCATTGATTGTGAAATTATAAAGTGTCCGGTAACTGGATTTACCAGTATATGGAAACACTTCTAACTTTCATTTTTATCCAACAGAAAGCAAACTCAGCTGACCAGAAATGAAATTATTTTTTTCTTAAATTTTTCTGTTGAACAGCATTAAAGGTACTGTAGCAAGGAAAACTGACAAGGTTATTAATCACAGAATAAATTAGAACACATAAATTTGCACCGAATAAGTGACAAAAATTTAGGAAAATATCAAAATAGTCTCAAATTTGTAATTTTTCACCCATTATTTTGGTGTGTCCTAAGTGAATGCCAAAATCAAGATGGAAATGATATGAAAATGAAAAAAATTCTGATGCAAATTCATCAATGAACAGAGGACACTTTTATAGTTGCTGTACATTGTCGAGTAAATCTGGACTTTGGAACTTCAGTTTCAACAGAATGATTATAATGATAGAAATGAAATTAAACAAAAATAGTTCAATCAGAATGAACAAATTCATATCAAGCAACATGCAACATGCAAAATGGGAAACATGCAAGGTTAAAAATGATCATGGCAGATTCATGCAACTAAAACTCTATCAAACATACATGTAGCATCATACAAGAGAAGACATAAAATGACTTCAAATAAAACATAATATACAATGTATGAATAAAATGTCTGTTCATATTAAATTACTTATAACATAAATAGATCATGAATATAATAGTTTGAAGAAACTTAAGCAAATTGATATCAATGAAAATGTCATGGCAATATAAATTCAATAAAATGACATCAAAATTGGTCAAACTCATATTGGGTGAATTCATAGATTGAGTAATGACAAAAATCATTTTTAAACTGAAATCAATATAATTCAGAGCCAGAATGATCACAATTTCACTGATAATATATAAATAAATGATACATTCTAAAATTAATGAAAGGAATATAAAATACAATGAATTATAGATTAAAGCCCTAAACTAGCTCTCTCACTCAGCACCATATAAGCACCCTTTTCCATGCATTTTCTCATTCATATAAAGACAATCCAAACAAAGCTGTCTCATTAATTCCAAATACTGTACAAGCTAAATTTTTAATGCATTTTTTGTTTTTTCCATCAATATGAATGAACAGCTTGACTTGATTATGGTAAAATCCTAATATGTGCCAATGTTATTAAGCATTATTAAATCACTAAAAATATCTCAGTCTAATTATGACTTGGAATGTGTTACCAATCAGAATGATTTTGGTCAAGATTATGCAGATATATCATTTTTAGTAGAATTACTCTTGAATACTATTTGATTTTCATGTCATTTTCGGGTATATGTTTCAACATGCTAAATACATGATCCCTATTAAAATGAGAATACTTTATAACTTAAAAAACACCCCATGCACATCTCTAAGACGTGCATGTACATGTACCATATGAAACATCAAATTTCCTATTAAATTCTTCAAAAGTATACATGGCTCAGGCCCATTACAAGAGAAATCATGTATTTGTGTAAAAAATTGTTTTGTATAGATATTTTCATCATTCAAACACTTCATACATATACCCTCTCAAAATGATAATCTTAGATCACCTATCAAGTTACAAACACACTGAGTGTTCTCAACACCATGACGGTAACACTGCTTGCTGACCTGACAGATACAATCACTCTTGCACTTCTTTACAAACATCCAAAACCATATTAGCACCAAACACCTATATCCCTACCAATGTTCAACACCTAAACTCTAAGCACACTCAGTGTAATCATCCCCATGACAGTGACAACAATATCTGCCCTGCAAGATATGACCATTCTATACACCTTCTTCCAAATATTCAGCACATTATACACTTTCTTCCAAACATTCAACACCATGCAAGCACCAAAATAAATATGCCTATATCTATTCAGTGGCAAACACCTAATCCCTATAAGCACACTGAGTGCACTCACCCCTATCATGGCGACACCAATATCTGCACTGATAGACAAGATCACATTTACACTTCCAAACAGTCAACACTGTGCAAACATATCATAAATATGCCTATACCCCTATCAATGTTCAACACACTCAATCTTTCAGCCCCATGATAGCGACATTAACGTCTATCCTGACAGCTAAGATCACACTTACACTTTCCTCCTAACACCAAACACCATATAAACACCTAATACATAATAGTTACATCCCTATCAATCCACAACACCTGAACCCTATAAGCGCTCTTAGTGTACTCACCCCCATGATGGCGACACCAATGGCTGCAGTGATAGCTACGACCATGAGCTTGCCCAAGAAAAGGACAAAGTCACCAACACAGTTGATGGCTGCCACACGCAGGGCGTTGGATAGAAGGACACTGAAGGCCTGTGTGAAAACAAAAATATAATTTCCTGTTTGATAAAAAAAAAATTCTGAGGATACTGATGCATTCTGGCATTGTTGTGCTCTTGAATCATTTGTCAATATTGAATAATTTTGCTACCACTGACCAAGCATAAGAGGAACTTTTATTCTAATTCTGTCGTCTTTTTCTCTTTGTCATCCTTTTTTCTGCGCCTTGAGCAATAGCTTTCATAATGTGGATTTGGAGCCCAATTGTTGTTATTAGCATGAATATGTATGAATTTCAGGGAGGGTACTTCACAAAACGCTTTTTCAAACACAATTTTGTTCATTGTTTTTCTCCACATTGCAAGAGAATTTAAAGAAAATGCGTGCTTATCCATCTCATTTCTATACAAATTCTGAAAATAAGGCAAAAATCTCTCTTCTTTATCGTTGATTGGTAAAATGGAATGGTCATACCTTTGCAGCAGAACTGCAGAAACCATCTCCTTCAATTGCTGTTAGGAAGAAAAATATAAGCAGAGAAAACTTGAATTAAGAAATAAATATTGATCAACATAACTTAACATAATTTGACCTAATCATTATGTAAATCACTAAAACACACTGGGAACTATATAGGTTGATTCCATTTACATATATTCCTTCAAAATGCATTGACTGAGAAAAATGATTTTTTTTTTTTTTTTAATAGATCTATATACTTAATAAGTTGATTTGCCAAAGTACAATGCAGAAAATTAAAAAAAATTCAAGGCATGCTTGGGTGATTGAAAAGAATTATATGAACTAATTATACAAGTAAAAAATCATTAGAGAGCACATGGGGGAGTGTGAAATTTAATTTTCCAATAGAGGTGCGCTATTACATAATTGTACTTACCAATGACAATGTAGGCATGCTCATTCAAGAACTTAAGGAACTTCTCTAGACACCATAGGCAGCATATTAGACACTTCAACACACACTGTGCTACAGGATTCTGACTGTCTTTCAGCCTGTGAAAAAGAATTTAATGACACTCATCAATTATATTTGTAAATGATATTTCTGCGTAATGAACATTATTCATTCCATGTGATAAGAAACGTTCTTATTCTCTATTTCCCCATATCAATATTATGACTATACTCAAAGGCCTCAATGGCTAAACAACCCTTATAAAAAAAAAAGCTAGTCCTGATTTCTATTACACATTCCTCTATCTAACTTTTGATCATCTTTATTTTGAAAAAAAGGGTCACATAATCCGAGTTCTTCATTATTATTTAGAACACACCCTAAAATACTTTACAAAAAGTTAATGTTGACCCAACTAAAAAAGGTCAATGATGTTACAATTCAGTGTAGCTTCTTTTTGTCAGAGCAGGGTAGAATACCTCATGAATGAGTTTGTACTCAGGTACTTCTTAAACTAGAGATTAGTCGCATCCCAAGATTATTTCTGAAGTATACTGTAATCAAAGCAGGGTAATACAGCTTTCAGAGGACAAGAAGA
>BQKZ01002648.1:79688-96888 GCA_036244855.1 Temnopleurus reevesii | reverse complement strand
TTATCCAGTTCCTGACCTGCTTTATTATATGTTATTGTGTCTGTTAATCCCTTGAAGATGAAACGTGTTTGTAAATCGGTTCTATTTTGTTTGATTGTGCTGATAATCTTACAGCATAGCTGCCTAAAATAGTCTCGACTTTGTCTTTTGAAGACGTACAGTAGCTAATTATCACTCCCTCGAAGATTCTGTGCATCAACACGGGCTTGAATCGATCATAGAGAGATACGCTTAATTCTGCAATTAATCGTTGCAAATCTTTTTACCGTCCCGTTTGCTTGACAATTTGCTTCTATTCTCAATCCTTCTGGATTTCACGTGGAACGAAAGTAATAATGTAACGGATTTAGCTGCAGAATACGCTCGAAAACACAAAATACAGCTGTCTTGCATGCTATCAAATACATTGTAATTATCTTCACACATCGGTGTTTTCAGTTGTTAATTTAGTTAGTAAGAGTTGTTTTATGATTAAAACATTTTGCACATTTTTTCTAATTTTTTTGTATAGATCTGGGGATTACATGTGTATGTCTTCGGGTATAATGTACATTGCAGGCTAAAGAGAACCAAAAGGGATCCATTTATCAACTGTAATCATTGTATGATTTAATCATACAATGATTACAGTTGATAAATGGATCCCTTTTGGTTCTAAGGATATATATATATTTCAGTATAATAGGCAATCCTTTTCAAGATTATAATTTGATGCGACGTATTGGTATGCTATCTGTCGCATTGGTATGCTATGATATACTCGCAAGGTGCTTTCTCGATCAATCATCCGTGTCTCACAAGACCTTGCGTCACCTTTAAATTCTTTGCTTATTTTCCTTTCAATCAAATCTGAAATATGATCATGTTTCTTCATGTACGTGCATGGTTACAAAAATAAATCACTGATATTAGAGATATTTCATAATCGGGATGTCCATATTCATTTAAACAATTCATAGTTAACTACCTCAGAACAACGAGTCGGGGTGAATCGTGTTGCTTTCGGGGTCCTATGTGACCGAGGCTTAAGATAAAGGGTGAAATGTTTTACCATCACTGGGAGCGGAAGGGGCAAAGGTCCGAGACAAACCAAACAATTCTTGACACACCCATGAAATGCACACATACGACATTTCCTTCCCACTTATCCTGCAGAGAAATGTCGAACGCGTGAATAAGCTCGGCAAGCTACTTTAACTGTTTTTATCTTCATGAATTTATTGTAAAGACTTGAATGAAGTTGTTTACTTTGTGCAATTCCTGTGTCCCTTCTGCTCACAGTACACTGGGTATTATTCTGTTTTAGGAAAATGTTGTCGCGTGATATTTTTTTACTTTTACAAAAAAAAAATCACTCAAAGTGTGAAGTCTTTGACATTTGTCTTTTCCGACGTGCACGAAATTATGATTTTCGATTGTCGTATTCATTGGCCAAACTGGCCAAACGGGCATAATTGTCAGTTTTAATTTGTGGCATATGTCGTCCACTGTTGATAGATTTTGAGACAAATAATTGGAACGTCCCATTTCAATGAGTTTTGTTTTACTAGACAACAAACGTCGTTGTGTCAATTTTAATGATTTGTGGCAGATTCACTCTTCACTGTTTTATATGATGGATTGTGAGACCAATAAAGTTTAAACGTAACATATTATAGTTTCGTTTTCCTAGCCAATTTTCTTTATGTGTGTAGTTATTATGTCTACCAGACACTATCATACGGGTGTATTCTTGACTTTGATAATGTTATTAGAATAGATCAATATTCCGCGTAGCTCAAGACCATTATCGATCATTATATAATCATCACATGATGGACCTCGCTTTATAATTCAAACGCGAAACCTGTTTTGATTGAAATAGCTAGATATTGCAGGCATATGAATAAAACAATATTATGATAATTGAGCACCATTACAGCCAGTTTATTCTATTTCGTTCATTTAAGTTGTCAAAATACATGTTGCAATTAAAACTGCTAAATTGCTGGATATGATTGAATCAAAGTTCCATCCATAGTAATATGAAATAAAAAAAAACAATTCTATAAACCAGAATTCAATTAATTACTATTTATATGCAATTATACATACCTCTACACATTCGATGTCCCAAAGAGGTGACCCAACACATAGTGCAGTTTCTTTCCAATTCCCAGTAGGCTAATAAGTTTTGAATTGTCACAACACTGGGGGTAAAATTCGGCCCCTAATGTTGTCTTCTGTTCTTCCTCTCCTAATTAATACACCAAGTTGTAGCACGACTTCTAGCAATACTTCGCTTGGTTTTGATCCGTTTTCTTGTCTACAGCTATAATATTCTACAGTAATCCGACCCATATACAATATACAGGAACCCCACAGCACTGTCCCACAGGCGCATTATTATTATTGTCTATTACACAAAACCGAGAAGGGGCCGGATTCCATTCAGGTGTATGGGTGCGTGCGTTGTTAGGGGAGGCCAAAGCCTTATCAACACGGGGGTGCAAGGCTGAATAGTGTGCATAAGGGATTAATGCCTCGAGGCGGGACTGGAGATGCGAAGCGGGGTGGCTATTTCGTTGTAGCGAATCGGTTTCTGTGTCAATTGAACTTCGATTAATTTTATTTTCGCTTTGATCAAGAAAATAATTATTTTTCTTTCATTATTGGGACTATTTGAAAGTCTAATTTTGATAGGTTCGCTAATGGGAAAGCAGGTATAAGTTTTGATCTTACATCTTCTACTCCTTCTCCACTTCCTTCGCCTCCTTAATGTCCTTCTTTTTCTTAGCCCTTCTTCTTCTTCTTCCTTCTCCTCCCACCCTAGTTCTTCTTCTTTTCCTCTTCTTCTCCTTTTTTCTTATTTTTTAGAAATTCATGGACAATTGGCACACTTTCATATTGCCCACTTCAATAGTTTCTATGTCTATACAATTTAAAGAAAAAGAAATGTATCATGATTCATAGCCCTTTATTGAAATATGCTATAAATCACAATCGCATCACACGTTATATCTTATTCTAGTAGTTCTACAAAGATGCGTTGAATCAAGCGTGCATTGCTAAAAGAATAGACACTATAAATGCCCAAGACTTATAAATTATTGGCAAGGTTAGCTCTTACAAGTAGGTTGACATGAATTCCCCAAAAATAACTACCGTATTTTACACAACTTGGCATCTTAAAACATCAACAATATCACCAATAAATAAGCAAATGCAAAATCATATCTTTTTCATTCTTCCATATTTATTTCATTAATTCCTCATGATATGCATTTGTGTTTTTACAATATAATTTTCTCAAAATGATCAGTGAAAATCAGCGAGTTGTTCCTGCTGGTCTTTCCCAGAAATACTTCTTAAAATTCTGACCTAATAACAGTCTACAGACCTATGCCTTTGTTGTGTCCATTTGATAACGGAAAACAAAATAAATCTGATAACTGAAAATTATATTTCATTCTAACATAATCCGACAATACAATGTTCATTGCAATTAAATTTTTACTGAAACAAAACAATATTGTAGGTGCAACCAAATAAACATATACTGTACACAAAATATTGCAAAGAAAAAAAGCTCAAAGGAAAATTGTTAGTACTGTAAATATGTCAGCCTCAACCCACATAATATTATATGTTAGCCTCAACCCACATAATATTATGTTTACGCAAATTTACACCATTCACATAGGAGTATTTTATACTCATTTCTCAATTTATTTTGGTATAATACCAAAGAATAATCATCTTATTTATTTTCCTATCATTGTATTTCGGTGTGCATATTTTTTTAACAAAGTAAGAGCGAACCAAAAACATTAATTGGGTAATTTTGTAAAACAATTTCAAATCAAAGAAAACATCATTGTTGGTAATGTTATCTGTTGAACCATACATATACTTACATCAATCTTATTTGGTTACTGCAGAAATAAACAACTTTAACATCCTTCTCTGTAATCAATATAAAAAAGATCTGATATTCTTGTTATGGCAAGGTAATTTCCTAGTCTTTAATTTCCTTAATAATGTCACAAAAAATTACAAATTAAATGAAAATGATGCAGTGATTTCTTCTCTTTTTTTTTGGGGGGGGGAGTTATATGAAATCACATTTTATCAACTTCATATCTTGAAATGAGTTTGCTGTCTAAACAGACTTTCCTTTTATAAACATTGATCACCCTACGAATAAACAAGCACCAAAATAAAAAAATTATATTCCTACATGGAGAAAAAACAATAATTATGAACATCAATATATGCATACTTGAATGAAATGAATAAGAACAAAATAAATACCTTTACTCTAGTAATGTCAACATCAATGCCATTTGTGCTTCTAGTTATAATGTATAAATCATTAGGAAAGAATATTTCAAGACAGAGTACATATTTAATGCTGAAATTCCAGTCTATTTTCATGTTAATTATTCTCCTTCACCATATTTTACACATTAACAAATTATAGACAAAACTAAATATACAAATTTCTAACATCTTACAGTATTTGCAATACCACACTATTTCATAAAAACTCTGTTCATCATATTTGAATAGAGCATTCATTATGGGGATGTATGTTTGCTTTAAATAATTAATTGCATAAATTTCACATCAATTTACTCTACAGATTCCCTCTTTCATCACTTTTGTTGGTGAATACTTGTTCAATATTAAAATGGTGGCAGCAGTGGGATATCAATTGACACCATCTTAGGACAACTGGCTCGTTTCATTTATACAAATACTCATTTCAAAATTAAAAAAAAATAATCCTTTGATTATGTTTTAGTATTAGTATTGGCTTTACTAGGAGCTCTGAAATTTAGGAGACTACTTTTTAGTCATCCAAGCTATCATAACCGGAAAAAAGAAAAAAGTATTTATCAAAATATAATATTTTAATTTTCATCAATTGTACAATGCAGATCTCCATATCCTCAATTTTGTTGATGAATACATTATCACTATTGAGATGGTGGCAGAAGTGGGATATAGAGTTGCACCAGTGAATGACAACAGACTCACACTGTTGGCGTAAATACTTCTTTCAAAATTATAAACATTTAATAACTGTTTTATGTAACAGTCCTAGCATCGCCTTCACGAAGAACTATGGTTTGTAAGAGACCAATTTTTAGTCAACCAAGCTATCCTAACTTTATTTGTTATCAATCAATCTTCACTAACATTGAAATCGTTACAGCAGTGGGATATGAATTGACACCATTGAATGACAACTTACTCATACTATTGATGTAAATACTCATTTCAAATTAAGAAACCTTATTAAATTACTGGTTCATGTAACAGCACTTTTAATAAGTAAGAAATCTGAAATGCAGAAGACCCCTTTTTAATCCACCAAGATATCATAACTTAATTATCATCAACATAATCTATTCAAAACCATAACATTTCTTTCAGCCTTGTCTGTAACCAGTCAAATATTTCAAGTTCAAGGTGCTTAAAATGAATCTTAATTGTTACAATTCTTTATCAGATGAGACTTTGATTTTAACAATAAAAAACGTAATTAAAACTAACAAACCTGTGACATTTTCATGAATACATAAAACATTCTAACATATGACCATAATCACTTCCCAATGTAAAGAATACAAACTTAGCTTGCATCAGTATTACAAATATCGATATCTTAATTTTATAGCACCTTAAAAAAACAGTTATCTATGACAACAGATGCTCCTTTTCAGCCTGAAAAAAATCAGTGAAGAAAGAGTTGAATTTTAATTTCTCTCAATATGAGAAAAAACATGTTTTCTTATTTTAGTATTAAATAGACATAAAATGTTGTTGGAACCATTTGGAAAATATATCATCAATGTACTGAATGTCACAAATATAGTACTGTAGAAGACAACATCTAATATCATATCTTATTTACTCAAGAGAAAAGTACAGATCCAAACTTGCACAATTAATGGCATACTCTTATTAGGTTTTCTGCATAGCAAGAAATCATATTACCTTTAAACACCATTATGTATTCATCCGTTTGATATCATATCATAATTAGGATTTTAAGTTTGGAGTGAATTAAAAATCAATCTCTCATTTATTGTACTCTTGTGCCCATTTCAGATTAATCAAACTTGCAAATTTTATATGTACAGAACTTGATGGTATATCTGCAGTAAGTCCTTCAACCCAAAGATGTTTGAGGTTTAGCCTGCAAGAAATTATAAGCACTTTCTTTATCTTCCTCTATCAATCACCCCAAACCAAATAAATATAAAGTATTTTATTGGAAAATCCTCTTCAATGCATGTGCATAGCATGTATGTGTCTCTTTTTATTCGATCCAGCATAAACCACATATCTTTTTGTATTTCATCCTCTGCCCAGTGGTGTACAGTGTTCGGTGTTGGTGTTGGTGTTGAAAGAGCAAAACGGCCCGTAAACTGAGCTCCAACACCGCTGGTCAGTTTACAGAAGCGATACGATAGCCGTATCGATCGCTCAACACCAGCCTCCACACCAAGTGACGTCATGCGCGCTCGCACAAAGTCTCACGAAAAGTTTGACAATACAATAATTTTCGGTCTGAAATTCTCAAATTAATCTATTTCAAGTCATACAAATTGTGTAATCATTTTTAAAATCCAGAAGTAAAAATATTGCCTTCCAAAATAAAGTATGTGGTTTTAGTTTTTATATGTAAATTTCACTGTAAAGTTAATTAACCACTGACATGTCACGAGTTGTCGTAGCGAATCTGCTACTGTTCTGCGAGTCGAAAACAAATGCATGATTTCAACACCAACACCAACATCGAACGTGAAGTCACAATTTTCCCAATCCCTAGGGGTTGGTGTTGAAGAATGGGGAAATTGCACGTAAATGGTCAACACCGACCGCGATCCTCGGTTCAGCAGACGACATTCAACACCAGCAATCAACACGAACGACCGGAAATACGTCAGAATTTTGCGAGGTCAACCCCAACACCTAACAGTCTTCAAGTTTGGTGTTGAGGCTGGTGTTTGTGTTGCTGCAACACCAACACCAGCGTTCACCACCGTATTTGAAGTCACCCAATATATGCTACTCATCGTAATTTCATCTTTTAACCCTTTCTTCCCCAGACTTTTCCGCAAGGGGAAATTTTCATTCAAGTGTGCATTAAGTAACTATTCCAAGAGCAGCAGAAATGTTAAAATACACATTTTAATAAACTACAGTCAAACCTGTCTACAGAGGCCACCCCAAGGAAAACAGAACAATTGAATGTAGACAGGTGGCCTCAATAGACAGGTTCTATAACATGCATTTTCACCTGACGGGAATCAATTTTAGTGGCCACTATAGACAGGTGGTCACTATAGACAGGTTTGCCTGTGTTTATCTGTAGTAAATATAAACGTCTTCATAGAGTAACTCTAATACTTCATCTTCAATCTGTAAAATATAAGTCTCTTATAAAATTACTTACATTCATTATCTTTTACCCTCTGCCCAAAATAACTAATTCCATAGGCGCCCATATATAGCCCNATTAAACATCAACTATTATAGATTCACGCCTCTTTTGGCTCTCCATACTTAAACCACAGATTTAGACCAGGGTTAACTTAAACCTCGCTATCGGAATACGGGCCCCTAATTTTTAACCTGTCCCAAGAATAACTCTTAAAATCCTTATTTAATCTTTGAATACATATCTCTTTTTAAATGATCAAATATAAACTACTTATCTTCATTTTATTTTATCTTCCCCCCAAATAACTGTTGCCATAGATACCCATGTAGGCGCCCCATTTCTGCTGATGGTAAGGGACGATCTTGGTGCATCGTGCCTCTAGGCTAGTCATATATCCTTGCAAGAACCTCTTGAATACATAAAATATATGCATCTCTTTACCTCTTCCAATGTAACTATATTCTTATAATTAGGGCTCTCTTGAGATGGTCAAATATAAACACCTTTTATCTTCACCAGATTTTGACCTGGCCCAAGAGTATCTTCAAAATATTTTTACCTTTTTAGATAGTTCCAATATAATTTACTTCTCTCCATTATCCTTTAATCTCTGCCCAAAATAACTGTTGCCATAGGTGCCCATATACGCGCCCCATTCCTGCTGGTGGTAAGGGAGTATCTTGGTGCATCTCGCCTCCGGGTTGGTCCTGCGCGCCTCTTGGAGACCACAGTCACAGGAGAGGCGTAACCTGTAGACCGTCATCTCACCAGCGTCGAGGTTGAAGGGGTAAACGTTTAGGGGGTTGGTAGGCTCTTTGGTCGGTGACACGGGTGATGAAGCAGCTGTAAGGAATATTACAGAAGTAGTAAAAAATAAAAATTACAATAATAATATTACTAATAATGTTAATACTAATAATAATAATAGTAATAATAATAATAATAATAATAATAATAATAATAATAATAACATTTATACTTATACTACTAATACCACTACTACTACTTCTACTACTACTACTACTAATAATAATAATAATAATAATAATGACAATTACAATAATTTGTACGGGTGGAAAATATTCAGCAAGAGGTCTGATTACCATATTTTATTCATGCTTTCATAACAATATCATTATTTCTAAATTTTGAGCAAACTTGTAGGAGTATTTCAGGAAAATTGTAACATAACTGCAAATTCAAAATAGCAAATTTATTTAGCAGACTGCCAATGATTTTTAAACAATGACCATAAATGTGATTAGGTGAATTGGCTTGTAAATTCTGATGCAACATCCTAGTAAACATTCAATGGGCTTTTGCTCAAGCATACAAATCATTGAAGTTCTTACCTAATTTTTGGCAATGCTCTGAGCCCAAGTGTTCATAAGCGTCATGATCAAGACCATAGTACTCATCTGAAAAAGATAAATATTTGAGGAAAATGTTAATGAAATGGAGAATTAGACAAACTTAAGCGTCTGACCTTACCGTTCCCCACACAGAACATTAGGGACTTTTAGCAAACAAGACGGGAGTGCCGATCACAACGTTAGCTCTAAGGTCCATTCAAGAAGTAGCGTTGTGTTGGTGCGCCCTTCTGGAACAGACCTTAGAACTAACGTTGTGATCGGCCCTCCCTTCTTCTATGCTAAAGGTCCCTATTACTTAGATTAGGAAGAAATACATTGATTGTTTCTGAGCTGAAGCATAACACCCAATCACTCCCATGCACAGGTTCGTCTAGAGTCTGGTTCACTTGCTATGCATCTGTGAAGGCAATATCAGATGAAATATTTATCCAGGCAATAATTTATATTGCCTTTCCAAACTTCAAAATGACAGATAGAATCATGTCTAAATAGTCAACAAAAATAAATTGCAATATAAAGTATAGAAATTAGAACAATTTCAAATAATAAGACTAGCATAAATATGTGATTCATTTGTCAATCTTAATAATGACAGAATACAAAACAATACAACACTTTCAGTCATGTACAAAGGGCTTATAAATCATGTTCTATATGTGGGCAATTCCAAAATTTCATACATCCCACTTCACTTGTTTGAGGTTTTTAACTCTATTTTGTGAAATACATGTACTTGTGCTAACAATACATCTATTTTTCTGAATCTGGGCCCCGTAACATAAAGGTTTGTGATTAATCGCTATTTGATTTAGCGATCAATTGTAAACTTTAGTACATGATTTGCTTTAGACTTACTATTGATATCAATCGCTATCAGATATACTTAATTTGTGGAATCATCAATGTATTCTAATATCTTTATCTATATTTGTATTATAAATTTTGGTAAACTTACTACTTGGGTCCATTCTCTGTCTCTCATTGTCTGCCCACTCATCAAGGCATTTCTGTTCCTTTGCTGTTATTATCTGTTATATAAGAGACAACGTGTAAAGGAGATAAAATTAAGACAGATAATTACGATTAATCATCATCCCATATGCCTAATTGTGACATAAATACTTTCCTTTCGCGAACTTCTTAATGATAATAATAATAGGTCCATTTATATAGCACAATCACTATATGCATATATTCTACTGATACTAGGTACCATATGATTACCCTGGCTATAACTGCTGAGCAAGCCACTTAGGCACTCAAGCATTCCAAGGAATAAATCCCTGCCAGGTACTTACAAATAAAATCCCTACCTATTGTTCACATACAACCTTCATTATCTACTTATTTCCCAATAAAAACACATGATGAAAATAAAATATTTGCAAATATGTATAATTATTAGCACTATTGATTTTGCTTCACTATATTCATTGAATAATCAAATATAAGGAATTTACATATGTGAGTCAAAATTAACAAAATTCATAGCTCACTATATTAATGTTCTCTACATTGACATGTGATATGCTTATATTTTCATATTATAGGACAGACTCTTGTCACCCTTGTTGAACTATCATATGTAATTTTTACAAAGTGATGCAAACATTTCAAAAGTAAACATATTGCATCATCTCACCCTATTTGGCTTAGGATAGAACCAATATGTTGCAAAGATGACATCAATGCTGTTTGGATCACTGGGTAGATCATCCAGGACAGGACTAAGAGGCGGGGCCAGGGTTCCAGTGGAGATGAGCCTCTGGATGCCTCCTGCGTCGTGAAGCCCAGCATGACGTTGTGACCTTGATCGACTCTCGGTCTTGGTTGACCTTGCTGACCTTTGGGCGAAGAGTTTTCTACTGCGCTTTGAGCGGAATCTTGTAGTTGATTTGGTGTCTAGTCCGAACAGATCCTGCAGAAGACCTTTGATATCTTCCCGAGAGAGGTCCTCAAGCTCATCTTCATTAACAAGACCATCCAAGTCCCGGTCCTGGTCATCAAGATTGGCCCGGTCGACAAAGTCAACAAGAGGTCCAGGCTCTTCTGTGTCCTCTTCCGGAGTTAAGGCCTCCCCAGGGTCGAACCAAGACTCTGGGAACCCAAGACCAGCCAGCTTCCCAGCTAAATCCCCAGACAGCAAGGCATCATCAATGGGCTCATCAGTAGAGGCACTTGTTGCAGTATCCGCTGCAGTTTCTCCTACATTCTCCTCTGTTAGATACAAATCTGGCTCTTGGTAGTTGGCATTACTGGGCTGCATTGACTGGTAGGGGACCTGATAAGTTTCATCCGCTGGAGAAGTCCCTTCTTCCTGGAAATTGTTAGACAGCTGAGACAGTCTATCCATCAGTTTGTCGTACTCACTCATGAAGTCTGGCGTAGGTGTGGCAAAAGTAGTACTGGGAGGTGCCACCTGTGATTTGGGAAAATGAAACAATACATATAAGTATTAGCCCACTGAACATTATAGCCCCATGAGCTCCAATATAGCCCCTACAAAATGAAGTACAGGGGCTATTTCTCACGAAGAACATGTAAATGGAGCCCTTGCAAATGAAAATAATTGTTGACCCTGGTACAAAATAATTTGGTGCATAACAATAACTCTATTGAAAATAATTATGCACACCTATCAGCAATAAAAATGTCAGATTGGGAAACTTTGTGTGAGGAGTCATGCCAACACGCTAAAAGTACATTTGGTACATTTTGCATGCTATTCTTCCTACTGTGTGAGGCTAATAATGGAGGAAATTATGAATTACCTTTACCAATATCAGGGTTTTAGGGTATACAACATGGTTTTAGTGGAAATTTTTAGTGAGATCTGGAAAATATCCTGAATTAGAAATCCTGATCAGGACATCGGAATCTGCACTGAGAATCTGGAAACATGACAGATATGATCATTAGAGGCACTTCATTTTTCATAAATGAGTAAAACTAAAATGTGAATATTATTTAAAAACTCTAGGAACAAAAACGAAATCCAGAACTGTATGGGGTAAGTCAGAACTGTGACCTCTAATCTCAATTGAAATCAAAACCAACATCTACTTTATTTTCTATTTCAGAATTTTCTATGATGCATTATCGCCTTATAGGTATAAACTAAGGGAATTCAAACATACTACTGTATAAGCCAATATTTTAGCATACAGATAGCCTTGGGATTTAAACCGTGTTTGTTCACATATAAATGTGCATCATACATAGTCAAAATGTTTGCGAAGCAAAGACCACAAAATTCCCCAACACAATTAACAACCACCACTAAAATATCAGCTTAGCCCATACAGAACTTACCCATGCAGGTCGAGATGTAAGGTAATTCATTTCTGTGATTTGCTATTTGGGGCTTTCTGTGCCAGACAATGGGGACCATATAAACACATTTTCTTATATAGTCCTAAACTATATCCTTCTGGATATTATCTAACAGGGAATAACAATATACTATTACTTACCCAGGCAGGTCGAGGTGTGAAGGGAATTGATTGCTGTCCATTTTGAGATTTCTGTGCCTTGAGGACAATAGGGACTACTTCAGGGTTTTTCTTGATATAGTCCATAGCCAGGAGAGTAGCGTTGACTTCATATTTATGTTCATCTGCAAAGCGGTCAGCTAAATAAAACAAGAAACAATGATAATCATAATCATAGCAATAAGTGTAATTTTTCCAGGGCACCTGGTTAAGTTCTCCCAGAGGACCCTACAAAAACAGGTTATCAGACCCCAGCTTGGCACATTACATATCAAAAAGCTTCCAAATTCAGAAACTCTTTCACAATATGAGCTGTATATACATTATATTTCAGAAGAGTCTAGCACATAAGCTATTAATTTTGGGGCCTAATGCACCCTTTAAAATAAAAAGAAAATACATGTCATCATCATCTTGTTATGTTACCTAACAATAATTTCCTAGTGCAAGAGTCACGGCATTCATCACTGCCAGGCCTCTCCAGATACAAGGTTGCAACATTGTACTGCAGCTCAGACAATAAGGCATAGGGCTGTTGTTCAAAGGTTGCAATTGATCGCAAGTTGCAGTTGATCAGAACGTGCTAATCAAAATCATTGTTCCATGCGCCTCTTCTCAAATCCACATATCGTGCGAGCATGAAAATGCATGTCACAATTTGCAAAGTTGCAGTGGATTTGCAGTGGATTTTGAACACCTCCATAATCTGACTGCCCTGTCCACACCCATACTCTGCAGAACAATCAGTAATCAACGGTAATGAACACATATTTCACCTGAATTGTAGACGATTTGCCCAGGAGTATCCATGTGTTGATTCTGCAAATATGCTGTTGTCACAAAACCGGACTTGAATCTCTCTTTGCAGAAATTGGTACGACTCAGGGAACCAATACCATCATCTAAAATAAATAACAAAGTGGTAAAAAAAAGTGGAAAGAGCAGGTTAGCTTTGTATCTAATTATTTTATATTTTTCTAACAATTGTTATAAATTTGCTTTCAAGTACCAAAACAACGACTTTCAGATTAAAACATGTTCAAAGTGCGGCTATAATGTCAGGCATGGAAACAAAGTTCATTGCTACATTGACTGGGAAGAATAGTGTTTTTCCATAAATTGGTAAAAATATTGTATATTCCATCCAACGTTTTTAACAGTATACTTTATTCTATGAACTACTTGAGCCTTAATCATTCAAGAAAATTACCTCTAGTTTACAAATCAAAGTTGAACTATAAATTTATTCCAGTGTATTTAGTTATGAAGAGGATCAGATAGGCAGAATTTATGGATGTGCACAAGTAAGATTTGCAAATTAAAATCAAACACAACCAACTTAATGATTCTTACAAATAATTTCTTAACTTAAGAAAAATAGAAAATTGAAGGCAAATAAAATATACTTGTACGCAGATCTGAATGAATTTTCCAGATTTTATCCCTTGTTCATATTACATTCCTGTTCACCCATTTAAAGTTACATTTAGTTATTTGCCCCACCTGTTTGGTCAGAAAAACTAAAGGCGTCTGTCTCTTCCTCGTGCCCTTCACAACCTAGTCTCCAGTAGAAGTATGCATCATTTCCATAGCCCTCTGTACTAATGGTAAGCGGTGAGTTGATTGTAGTGCCTGAACTGATGATGGATTTCTGGAGAAGAGGTTGTCCATTTCTTCCATCTAGTACAGTTGTCTGGTTGATAAAAAAGAACAAGATTTATTGAAATAGGAAATTGGATGCTGCTATAGTTTATAGAGGTGTAATTTGATGTAAATCACGAGTAACACTGGTACGGTCCAGGCCTTTCTTATTCTGAAATTTTCAGCCAATAAACAATGTAATTTCATTTAGAATTTTATTTAGAAAATTAATTTTTCTTCTTTTTCTGAACTTTGTCATATCTAAAAAGGACTGTTTTCACCCTCTAACAAAAGCATACTACTGTTTTCAATATTCAGCAAAATTCATTGTATTAGAAAATGATCACTATTTGGTTCAAAATTAAGATAAAATCATCTTTCCACCCTCAAATGATGGCACACTATATCTATGAATATCCCAAAAGTCTAATCTAAACATAATTTGTCCATCACATACAGACTCACTTGCAGTCATGCTAAAATATGAAATTGAAATATTTTTTTCTGAATTATGTGTAAATGTGCACTTAATGACAAAATAAACTTGAGTAAAATGACTTTGAGTACGAGTAGGAGGCCTCAAGATACAATAAGTTAACTTATCAATGAGAACATAATCATCATAATATCTAGGTGGGTAGGTCCTTTTCAGGACCACTAACAATTTTAAGAAAGATAACTCAGTGTAAATGAAGCCTTCTTCTCATTACTTATCCACAGGTGAAACTTTCAAGCAAAATTTTGAGCATATTGGCCCTGAATTTACCTCTGAATAGTAGTATAGCGGGTAGCCAGGCCCGTGATTGTATGTAACCATGAAGTCAGGTACGTCATCATCATTGTAGAAGGCTGCAGCTGGGGTGCTACAAGAAACAAAAAAATAAAAAATATAAACAACTAAAGAACAATTACTGATCTCTCATGAATATCATTTTGGTTGCATTTGACCATCTCTTGAATTCTGTGACAACAATGAATTATTTTGAGAGCTTGGATTAAAATCCCACTGCTGCCATCACATGGAGTGTGCTAGTCAGTTTAGAGGAAATATTATAAGTTACACCCTGCTTGTTCACGTAATACGAGAAATATCACCCTTCTGGTTCCATTTTTCATGAGGCCGCAGGCCGAATGTAATATGGAACCAGAACGGTGATATTTCCCGTATTACGTAAGAACAAGCAGGGTGCAACGATTTTATCTCTTAAAGTGTAAACATGGAAGTGTAAACATTACGCGCATGGAACTGATGTGCGCTTGTATGCGCGCGATCAATTGTCACACGCGTTCTTAAATGCGCGCGCCTTGTAGTTTTTGATAAGAGTTGATATCACTTGATTGAAATTACAACTGCGCATGCCCACAACGATCTTAAAAATGATAGAAAAGATAAAAACAACAACATCTACAAAACAAAAACAAGTGATACGGGTGATATCACTTGTTTCATCTTGAAAATGAAATAAAAGTGACGATACGGGATTATCTCTCAGAATAATTGACCATTAAGCTTGCAGGATTTATCAAAATTGCAGCTCACTAAGTGATAAGGTCCAATATTGACGCATACAATGAATAACACAAATTGAAGGATTACTAAAACGTTGCGACGTTATCAGTAATTTATGAGATATAATGCAGACCAATCAATTGTAACACATTTGACTTGAATCTCTTGTTTTTTGGCCCTTCCTCAGATTCAGATTTTTTTTCTTCAATTGCGTGCATTTAACTTGATCTCATGCCTTGGGAACTTCTTGGCTATATCATTGGCCTACAAGAATAATGTTTATCTTATGCACTAGCGCTTCTGACCATTGGCTAATCTGATACGCAATCCTGGATATATATATGCCATTACAGGGACAAGATACCTTTCAAGAAGGAAGGATTGATAAACCTGACCAAGATGATTTTTACCACCACTAACAAATTACAAGATGACGAAATATATAGATATCTTACCTGTAAGCCTCCGCAGAAGGGAAAGTATAGTTCCACAGCTGACCATAGCTTTGACCATTGAATGCCAAGATGGTCGAGTTAAACATAGAGATAACAATGTCCATCACCCCATCGTTGGTCAAGTCCACAAGGACAGGGGGTGCCATGACCCCCTTGTATTGGTCAGTGTAGAGAGCTTTGGCCTGGGTTGGGACAAGGAAAAAAGTAGATAATGCAAATGGCGATTTCTTTGGGTGAAAAAGATGATTCCACCTGTAAGGCCAACATAAAGACTTTGGATAGATTCCTTGCATGAGCGAGCCTAATTGTCACAACCCATCTTCATCCATTGACGACTGCTTTCTGTAATTCTCATACACTTTGTGCAATGGTTTTTGTGCAGTGCTTTTACAAAGAAACTTGAAATAGGACAACAACGAAAAAATACATAATAAAAAGTTAAGTTCTGTACAGAAAAGAACCGTTTATGGCAAATTAAATTCATGAATGTTTCTTCCCCAGAAATGTAGTATACATGTATGTGCAATTTCTTACACCATTAGTAGTAATTAACTTTATTACATGTAATATTGTTTGCAAACACTATTTGTTGATATGTCAGACAAACCTCAGTCATACCTAAAGTCATTCTTAAAGTCTTTCATAACTTGGTGAAACACCGACCAGGTACCCATTCAAACACCTGGGTTGTGTGCAGCAAATTGTGGATACATTTCTTGGTGAAGGAAAATAATACCATAGGTGGGAATCAAACTGCCGACCATCTGGTTGAGAGGTCATGATTACTCTTTATTTAAACTGTACTAGAGTAGGAGAGGGTTTTATTCATAATTACCTGGCTCATGTTACAATCAATAAGATCTTCAAGAGCTAGAACCCATAATGAACCTCCAACAGTCTCTCCCTGCCTGTACCGAACAACATCATCGCTTGGCCACCATGCTTGTAATAATGAATAATATTATTTCTTAAAGCACTTTTCTCATATTACCTGAAGCGCTCTAACAATATAATTACCCTGGTCAATGGATGTATAACAATAACAACCACACTTACGATGCGTCGCATCTGCTTCCTTGGGAGCTTATAGTCTAGCAGTATGGCGGTCAACCTTGCATTTGCGTACCCACAAAGTTTTTTCGCGGATTTTATATCTTTGAGGTATGCTGATTCAGAAACTGCGTGGTGCCGGATTGGCACCCTTGGGCAAATTGCGTAATATGCAAATTAAGGCGGCCATTACCAAAATTTCATTTTTTGTCCATAACTTTCTTATTTGGTCAGATAGGAAA
>BQKZ01002648.1:27071-55258 GCA_036244855.1 Temnopleurus reevesii | reverse complement strand
TCTCTCTCTCTCTCTCTCTCTCTCTCTCTCTCTCTCTCTCTTTTTCTCTACTTCCCTCTCTCTCTCTCACCCTCCCTTTCTTTCTGTCTCTTGACCAGAATCTCTCGCTTTTTCTCCCCATTCTACCCATTCTTTCAGTTTCTCACATTCTCAATATCTGCATTACAATTTTCAGCTTTCTCCAATTTATATCACAATTCATAACACTTGAATGAGAGTTAGGGGGGTATTGCTAAAAAGTTGCAATTGATCGGAAGTTGCAGTTGATCAACATGTGGCAATAAAAACCATGGTTTCATGCACATTTTAATATGCAAATTTGTAGCATCACCCCCTTCGTCTTGAAAATTATGTTCTCTTTCCTTCTGCCCACTTTCACATAGACTTAAAATGCAATGAAATACCGGGAAAATAATCATAGAGGAAAAGCTACTACTCATAAACATTTAGTGTCATACATAATCAACATTTAATATCATAATCCAATCAGCCACATCGGCAAGGGATCATGATACAAATTCGTTAGCAACATTGTACAAAGCACCATACATTTACAAACTTGTCAGTTTATGAATTTTACATATAAAAAGGAATAATACCCTGCAAGAAATTAGAATAGTTTAAAAGGAAAAACGGAAAGTTAACTTGACTGATGATCTTTAATGGGTAAGACATGAAAATAGCACCATCATAGCAGCATATATAATCACATTCAGAAGCATTCATAAATATTTTCCAAAATGAAAATAATGTTTCGACCTACCAGTTTAGTTCAATCTCTCATAAAAATAAAAAGAGGTGTATTGAAAGAATATATAGTTAAAATGATTTCAGTGAGATCTAAAAAAAAAAAGATGCATGTATATATACATATTTAGACTATAAAATAGCAAAAGAAAGTTGTCAAAATATTGTTGCTCTAATTGGAAAAAGTCTGTATTCAAATATGACACTATGTAATAAAGGATATCTTAATTACAACAACAATAAATAAACCAGTATACAAACACTACAATATCCCAAAGATGTTTGCATTTTGTTAGAAAAGATAGAAACATTATTATTTGTAGTAGACAAAATGCACACTAGAGCAGAAAATGATTTATGAAGACATGATAGAATTATCACTAGGAATAAATGTTCAAAATTACATCTCGTACTAATACTGTTCTTCAGAATGAAGGGATGGCAAGTAAAAATTGTAAAAATCCAATATTGTCAATTGTGTTTCGTTTCCATTTATAGGATAAGACACACTGCACATTGTATTGGCAATTTAAAATTTTCATGTAAGGGACTTTACCACTGAATTAAAAAACAGTCCCCTGGTGTGAAATATGAAACATCAAATACATCCTTCAAAGATATTTAAATTCATGCCTCAAGGTTCTGACATTATTTGAGAGCATCCAATCTAAAACAATATCTTATTATTCTATATATCTAAAAATAGCCATAGCAAAATTGTGCATACACAAGCACGAAAAACATCTACATTTAAACCATTAAAATAATACATATAATATTTAATATGAACAGAGGTAGAGCTATCTGAAACTATATAAAAAGAGACAATTCACAAATAAACCTAAGCTCTCCTAGAATTTTTAATGAAAGTGCATGGTTGAAAATTTATTCTCCCAACCAAAAATGTGCACATTTGAGGACAGATTGTATG
This sequence comes from Temnopleurus reevesii, assembly GCA_036244855.1. Lineage (NCBI taxonomy): Eukaryota > Metazoa > Echinodermata > Echinoidea > Temnopleuroida > Temnopleuridae > Temnopleurus > Temnopleurus reevesii. Next base: position 53,580 of record BQKZ01002648.1, on the reverse strand, counting down.
TGACAAATTAGTACACTAGAAAGCCCACAATACATTTCTTTTATAAATTCTAAATTGATCCAACTTCATATTGAATTGCAGTGAATAGACAATAATTGAACTAATTTTTGCCTCATCCCATCAAGGATAAAGATTGATGGATAGTGTGTTTGACCGAACTTTGCAAAGATGAGCCCATATCTCTAAGAGCTACATGAAAATATTGAAGGAATCGTTATTCAGTCGGCTTAATCATCAATTATCAATTGAATTATCAATTCATGTAACAGAGTTGTGATATTCCAGAAACAATATCCAAACAGTCTCTTCATTTCATTCTTGACTTATAATAGAGGGCAGTCTTCTGGATTCATACATCTGAAATCGTGTGGTACCATTCCAGCCAGGCATCTATATTCTGGTATGAAGTTTATCAATTCATGAGACGAGTTGTGATATTCCAGAAACTATGTCCAAACAGTGTTGTTTCCATCCTCGACTTAAAATAGAGGGCAGTCTTTTGGATTTATACACCTGAAATTGCGTAGTACCATTCCTTCCGGGTAATTATTTCCTGGTATATCGTTCTTTATTCGTGAAAATAGTTGTAATATTCCCCAAACTATACATATTCAGTCTCTTTGTGTCTATCCTTGACTTATAATAGAGGGCAGTCTTCTGGATTTATACATCTGAAATCGTGTAGTACCATTCCGGCCGGACATTTACATCCCGGTATGCAGTTATCTAGTTGATTACATTCAGGGCCCTCTACTGCGTTAGCTGAGGAGCATGTCTGTACACAGGGCGGCGTGCATTCATTGTAGACAGCGCCCTCTGGACATGAAATTGCTGGTAGGATGGAAGAGAGAAGTAAGTTTAAATTACATAGAAATAAAGATTGCTACAGTTGATAAACACGGAATTCATGAACTACTCAAGTTTACTCATTTGTATTGTGATGTATTATGAACATTTGGGACTCTCACCAAGGTGCTAGTATGGTCATGACAGGAGACAACTTTAATTGTGGTTTACATAGAAAATGTATGCCTGCCAATGTGCCAAATTAGCTATGAATCTAATCACGGAATAATGCTAAATATTGTTTCTTCCTTCACCACTCTCCATAACACAGATGGTTGTAGGGTGCATATATAAAAAGGCCTCTAAAGACCCTGTGATGAAGTTTCCTATCCTGCACCTGCCAGAAATCTAGATCGTTCCTCATGCTAGAAGACTTTGGAACATCCTCCCTGTCATTACAGTTATCTGTATCTCACTAGCAAGTTTAAGGCTGAGGTACAGAAAGTCAAATGCGTTAGATTTTTGCTCTGATTTAAAAGTACAAATATACATGTAGACCACTGATGGATTATACTTTTCTGGTTGATGATGATGACTTCAACCATACAGCTAATACTTACCACAATAGTTATCTCTTTGCCAGTCTATCACCACACCTTTCTTCCTTGCCTCATGCGAATAAGCTGTTAATACATCGCAGAGGCATCTCTCCTGAGCTGGGCAGGCACAGAGGTCATACATACAAGCATCAAAGAAAGGCATGGGTGGGACTAGGTGATGGGCTGCTGAGAATGGTTCTCCCTGTGGGTTGAAAAAGGAGAAAATGTAAGATTTTTATAATCCTTGCTGAAACGATTAAGTATAGTAGCCCTTACTTCTGTTATATTGCATATGATGGTAATTTTGTAGTATATAGCGGTATTAACATTCATACAATAGAAATAAAGATGAAATCATGAGATAAATAATTTAAGAGTGAATTGAAAAATGATTTGAGAAATGATTGGGAAATCCCAAATTAACCTTTTTCAGCACTTCAATAAGAACAAACACACACAATTACAAATCGCAACAATATCAAACAGAGCAAATAATAACATACAAAATATGAAGAGATTGGACCACTAATGAAGTTAAAAAACTTAAAAGATGATGACCCTTACAAATTTACAAATTACAAACAACACATGGAAAAAATAAGATTTAGATAATTTGCATGAAGTTCAATTTGTTAATTTAAGGGGAATTTACCTTGAGAATTCCGCATCTATCCCTGGCGATGAATTCTAGATCAGCGTTGTCATTTCTAATACAAGGCGTCTGCTCCACACTCTCTTGGCAAGAACACTCTGCGTAGTCTCCGACTAAGAAGGTGTTTCCAAACTCTGATGCTGTATGACACAGAGTACCATTGTATGCTCTGTTGTGTACGATTATAAACGAAAAGAAAAAAGTATAAGAAAGAAGAATTACATGAAGATTTGAATCGCTGATTTCCAATAGATATCCAACTGCTGCCATCACATAAATAAGAAGGCAAGATGCCCCATACAAATTGTGAAAAAGGTATCAGCTCACAACCAACATATTCAACTAATAATGAATTTCACCAATTTTGCAGTTCAAGGCACAAAAAAGAAGAAATTAATACACTACAATAAGATATCCCACTGCTGCCACCACAGATTAGACAAATATGAATCACCTCACAACTAAATTAATCATTCAACATATTCAAATTAGGAATATTATTTAACTAATTTTGTATTTCACGGGACCCTAATTAAAAAAAAAGACATTTCATAACAATCATATAAGATATCCCACTGCTGCCACCAAAATATTAGAAAGTATGAAGCCTCGTCCATACATATCAGAAAAAAGGTATGTTTCATTGGCAAATTCATTATTCAACATAATCAACTTCTGAATATGATTTCTCCAATTTGCAGTTCAAAGCACCCAAATACAAAAGAATTCCAGACAGTAAGATAACATATTCCACTGCTGCCACCACATAGTTAGAAAGCAAGGTGCCCATTCCTAAAACCATACAAATTAGAAAAATCTAAATCATCTCGAAACCAAAATTCATTATTCAACATATTCAACTTCTCAAGATGAGTGTATCATTTATGAAGTTCAAGGCACCAATATTTTCAACAAAAACTTTAAAAAATCAAAAAAGATATCCCACTGCTGCCACCATATTCGCGTGAAGACAAATAAGCATATATGCACAATTAAAAGGAGAATAACAAAAAGCTGAACAAAAGTTAGAGAAAACGTGACAAAAATAACCATGCTTTCAGCAATTCACTTGTGATGAAAGACTTGAATTCATATGTAAATACACTTCACATATATTGATGAACTGTTGGAGTCTCTTTACATGGTACATACCTGAAATCATCGTCAGGGTTACCATTGTAATCACCACACAGTCCGCAGAGAAGTCCTTCCCATATGCCATCAGCTTCAACCTCAGCAAAGTGCTTNCTATCAAGTATGTTTTCACTAAAAATCATCATTCAAGATGAAGAAATGGTATCACTGCACATGCAAATAAAAAAATCCATGCTTTCCTTTCACATTTCCATTGAAAAATTAAAATCGTGGCCGGCCCAATCAATACCTACAGTCACCCTTATGCTTTGAAACCCCCCACCCCCCCAAAAAAATATACACACATATATATATATATATATATTGTCTGCAGTACACCAACCAACCCTCTGAAAATGATGATCTGACCTAATTTCTTTTAAAGAATTTACTCAATTTGAAAGAATCGAAAAGGCATGTTAAATAAAATTTTAAAAATATTATTCTTTGGCCTTTCACTCCTTTCTAGGTCTTAATTACTTTTCACATGAAATGTGTTAAAAGTAAATGATATAATTTCAGTCACAGTGACGTTCTAATTTTTTTGGGGGGTTGGGGCCTTTTTGTGTTATTCTATTATGGACAAACTGAACTGTGATTATGAAATTACATGGAAATGCAATATCTGGAAATATAGACATTCCATGTTATGACCCATAAATTCACTGCATTCAATTATCATGCTCCCATGATATGGAGAAAAATCAGATGAACAAACTGTGAAAATTTGAGCAAAATCGGACAACCCGTTCAAAAGTTATGAATTTTCATAGTCACAGAGATATGACGATCCTTACCGCTCATGGGGATCCGTGCGATCGGCAAATTTGACGGAATCTGTGACGTCATATCGGACAACTCCTCATTCACTCTGGACACAAACTTCACAATTTCTCCTTTTTCTCGGAAAAGTTAACGAATTGCCAATTTTCGGTTGGGGTATATCATTTCTGTATTAATTCTGCATGTATTTTGAAAAGATTCATGCTGCAGTTTGTTCATCTGATTTTTCTTTATTCAATGGGAGCACGATAATTTCAAGGGTTGGTTCCCCTTTAACTTCTGTAAATTCATATAAACGGTGTCTATTCACAAATATTTCATTAGAACACATAGCTTAAATAGTCTACACTGCAATTCATCATTTTAATGCATAATATGTTTGAATCCACAGCAAACAGTGGTATAATACCTTGAATATCCCTTACGTAACATCATAACAATGTTGCACCAGTCAACCTGTGATTTAAAGAAGCTGATTTCTGTAAATCAATTTCAATACATGACAAACAGTATTGTGGTTCTAAGTTTCGTTGGTACACAGAAATGATTACCAGCGTCATTTATAGAATAAGGTGAGGTTTCATTCTTCCAAGAAAGCAAAACATGGACTACAAAGCTTTCATTCCCCTAGTGTAGCATGTCTCAAGGTTTTCTGACAAATAGCTATTCATACTGCCATGCTACATTAAATATTCAGTGATGTACATGTATTCCTAAGATTTTATGGCAAACAAAATCTAGAGCTTTTTATTACACCCTAAATCAATACAATATTAGTATTAAAAAGTTGTCCTAATCTACAGTTTAATGCAACAAGACCCGGATTTATCAATGCCTGCCACCTTCAGGGGAAGAGGCATTAACATTTTTTTTCAGAAAACAGATTATCATAATGTATTCCACCATTCAGTATTACTTGCATTACTCGTATTATACAATGAATTTCACATACTGGTAAACATAATATGCTTTGCCCAGATTCACATAAAACTCACCTTTCAAAAGTTTCCAAAATCTGGCTACCAACAAAAGGATAGCCTACAAAAGGGACAGCACGCATCAATAAATTGGGGATAAAGGCTACTGCTCAATAAAAGGACACCATGATTAAATCCCTTTTGGGTTTCTCACTCGTATTAAAAGCTGTTTGGGAAAATAGTTTCAATGCAGATGGGCATGAATAGTTCTCGGCTGTTTTGGCATTATATAGGATTGGTGGACGGTTTAAACATCCCACACTTTCGTGCCACTATTGACAGTTCATGTACATGTTTTAATTTTCATATCTAGAGTAATTCACATCTGAGGTACATTACATTACTCACTAGACACGGAGTACACTAGCTCCTTCTTAAAACCATTTTCCTGACATATGCTCCAATCTTTAGTAAAGCATTGCCACACATTAGGATTTTATCATTAAAAAATGATCAATTCAAGCTGTCTGATCTACGATATTACATCCACATTGATGATAAAGCAACAAGGAATGAAAAAAAAAACATTTCAAAACGATCAGACCTCAAAGTGGGACATGGGCTCAATTGCATAACAAAAAATTTACCATAGAAACTCGGGCAAACTTTTTTTCTAGGGATTTCCCCCATGTAAAGCATATGGCAACGTTACTTTTTGCCAGATTGTTAGTTTTCACATGTATGCTAGAGATTACTGTGGCAACAAAGTTATCAAATATATGTCATGTATGATTATCAAATAACATGGTAATCATTGTGTAGCACCTTTGTATCAATGATTTGCAGTCTGTGAAATGTTTCAAAGTAAACATTGTTGGTCCATTGACCATGAAATTATGAACTTATTATCCGACACAGATTTTTCTAAGGTCACATGGTAAAAGTAATACATTCATATCACTTTTAGCAGAGTTGACAAAAGCCTGGGACAAAGTTAACAACTTTATTCAAGTAAATAGCTTCATGGTTACAAAAGTGCTTGGTGGGTAGTACTCTCTGTTCAACATTTTTCCCCAAGAATAAGAAAGATGGACATTTCTTTTGTGTCCATCTAGCTATATATGTTTGAATGGATGTTGTTAACTTTGCCCCAGGCCTTTGCCCCAGGCCTTTATCCCTTCTGCTCACAGTGAATATATAACACTTAAGGGTGTTGTTCAAAAGTTGCAATTGATCACAAGTTGCAGTTGATCGGAACGTGCCAATCCAAATCATTGTTTCATGCGCATCTTGTTAAATGCACATACCGTGCGCGAATGAAAATGCGCGTTACAATTTGCAAAGTTGAAGTTGGTATTGAGCAACACCCTATAGTGTACTTGTACCTTGATAAGTATTCATTGTGTAAATTGCATCTTGATCAATAATAACATGACAAGTTTTACATTTCCATTTGTTCATCATTCATGTTGAACTTTGTTGAAGGATGAAGAAGAAAAATATGATACATAATTGAAGAATGTCAAAAGGCGGGTTTACTTAGGTATTCAAATTTATGTGTTTTTCTTTCCACTGAACGTAGAACTTTACGTGGTATTCCTTAAACTGTTTGATAACAATACGACTACAATACTTGGAATCCAGTTTGCATACATTACTTGTTGCTATGTCTGGCAAGCCTCGGGCAAGCTTTAGGGTTGTCAAGAACAACCTTTGTGTTAAAGGTATATATGCATAAAATTTGCATCTATTAGTAAACCTGTATATTTGCACATTACTTGAACAATCTATAGATTTTGAGTTTTTTTCTATTACGAATAGTCTTTCCGCAATAATTTGAACATTAAATACTATGAAGTGAGGAAAATTAATGCAACATTTGCTTTCAAATGTTAACATCAATATTTTCCCACAACACCATGGTCATATGAGCTATTTCAATACTACATGCTACATGCTATAGGCGCAAATACACATTTATCTTATCATACTTTGCACTTCACAATGATGAATACAATGTTATGAAAAATGATCTGTGTTTGTGTTTCTGCATGAGGCTACCAGTAACAATGGCAAGTGCACTCAGTGTCAGTATTGTTACTGACACTGACATTGTTCATATTTGTGTATGAACTTGGTTTTAATGGTTAAAAGTGCCCTTGAAAACAACAAAACAAGTGGTTGAACTACAGTACACATGTAAATATGGAATGTAAATTCTCCTTCATGCAGTGCCATTTCTCTCATAACCAGAAATGTGGTACATGCACTCCTCCTTTATTTCAGCTTTTTGATGATACATGTACTGTATAAAGGCCCCAACACACCAAACACGGCACGGCACGGCACAACGGCAGGGTATTTACGCGCTATCTTGGTTGTTATTGGCCAGTGCGCTCCTCCGCGCAAAGGATGTTTAACAATTGACCAATCACAGGGGAGATGTTGCGTAAATATCATGCCGTGCTACCGTGCCGTCTTTGGTGTGCACGGGCCTTAAGCCAATATTTTGGCGTACAGATATTTTCGTGATTTCTGACCTGTTTGACACATTGGCGTGTTATTATTTTCACGTTTTTGAAAGTGTTTGCACACAAATGAATGTGCATCATATAGAGTGGAAATTTTCGCGAGGCCATAACCACGAAATTAGCGAAAATAAAACCACCGCGAAAATTCCAGCTTATACAGTATTAACATTTGAAGTTCTATCTTCTTGTATTTCAGTTGTCATCTCTGTTACAGAGGCTTCATCCCCAAAACAATACAATGTATACAACATGTAGCTTCAGAAATGCCAATAAGTTATATTCTTTGCCTTTTAAACTTTTTGAGAATAAAAATCCAATTGAAAAAAAATATGCGGGGCTATCACTTGCTTTTCATACTCCATATGTAGGGGGTTGTCTTCTTAAGCAACGAGCAAAAATGAAAGTGAGCTGCTGAGCTGTAAATACTGTAAAAGTTAATACCTGTGAATAAAAAAGGTTGTTTCCTGTCTTTCTATTCGAAGAAAACTTACCCCAGCTCTTCCAGCGATAGCGCAATCATTCACCCCATCTCCCGTGACATCTCCATTGCAGTTGACAGCGAAGACCTCCATACTGGTGTAATGTCTCCATATCTCCTGGCCCGTGATACCGTCCAGAGCAAGTACCCCTCCGAAGCATGGGACACTCCCGTTGAAATAGATAGAACACATCAAGTATGGGTCACTAAAATATGCACTGGCATCTATTCATAAAAGGAACAAAATTGTGTGGAAATTGTTGAGTAAATCAATATCAAACTATACATTGTATTTGTAATTACCCTACAAAATATGAGAAAAACATACATGTATCCATTGATGTGGGAACTCATCAATAGAAGAATTGATGTGAATAAGTTATTGCACTTGATCAAGAGAAATTATTATTATTTACAACTAATAATACATGTACTTCGACAAACCATAGTAATGATGATCATCAATATCATACCAAAAATAGCAATAGAAACAAAGATGATGTCAATTACAATAATGATAATGATTATGATAATAATAACAATTAACAATTAGTAAAAATATTACATTTTAAATATTAAATATTAAACAACATCATGATTTTGTTAGGGGAGTTGGCTTTTACATTATTACCATCTCACAAATACTTTCCCAAAAGAGAGAGCAATGATTCCAAATGCTTTTTCTAAAGAGAAAATATTTGGTCTAATTAGATGTTTGGCGATTCACATTTTGAATTTCTATCCTAGAATGGACTAATTTTAATACCTGTTGCAAATCCGATGATAGCATCCAACACATTGTCTTGGTTTACATCAAGGAGTCTGATTCCAGATTCTATTTGCAACTGAGGAATGTTCTGGATCCATACATCCTGGACAGTGTACTTGGTGCAAGGTAGTACTGTTCTTTGAGGCTCTTCCTTTGGCTTAGCAGCATCTGCTTTGGATGGATTGACCCTACCCTTTGCGACACCAGGGTTCGGTTTAGGTTTAGGTTTGATCTTAATGGAAGACGTGTCAGGCTCTTCGGTGGGCTTGATCGGGACGCTGATCCCGAAAGGGCCACCCATAGCAAAGTTCCCCAGCGCAGCAATGGCTGATAGATGATCCTTGTCATCGTCCTCTGGCATTCGGTGCTTGGCGGCATCGTGAATAATCCTCATCAGGACTAAGGCAAAGATAATGATCACTAGAAGGATCATAACTACATAGAAAGCTTGAAGACAATCCTTCTTCCTCTTATAGTACCAGACTGGTTTTCTCTTTGGCAGTTTTGTGTCCGGTGTATTCGTCTTCACTGGCGTGGGTTTTGCCACCGGTTTACGTGCTAGTTTCCGAGGCGACATTAAAGGTCGACTCAGGTCGACGTAATCTTCATCTTCGCTGGAGCTGGGGTCGTCTAGGTAGACGTCGAAGTATCGCTGGTTTCCCATGTTTAGTACTGTCATAGGAGCTGTCATAGTCCAGAAGGGAGAATGCTCATGGGAGGACGAGGTTGGTCATTTTGAGTTGATGGGCAGGGGATTGCATGAAAGACTGAAAAAAAAATGGATAGAGTATAATGGAAATTAAACGTTAGACATTCACAATTTCAAGTTGATGTGAAGCTATACAAAGATGCATAATATAATTCTATTTAATCTCTATACAAACCTCACTATACATCAACATGTACATGTAAAATTTACCAAATAGAGAGAGTGAGGGGGGGGGGCGGTTATATCTTTCGATTTTATAGTTAGCTGCTAGCAGCTAACTATAAAATCGAAAGATATAAATTACTGAAGTCTGAAAGAAAGCTCAAATTATTCACCCACAATCAACATGTCAAATATCAATGTAGATTCTCTTCTGTTTAATACCCTTTATGCAGGTGGAGCAGTGAACTTGAAGTTGAACCTGAACCTTTATTGAACTCAGAATAAAATAATGATTAAAATTTGAACACCCCAAGTAAATTAAACAATAATTATTCTATGTAGAAGAGCAGACTTTCATATGCCAGCCTCTTTCTGTATGCCTCTATTCCCACAACCACATTCCTAAATCAGTGCATATACCTTGTTCATATACAAATTACTGGAGTACACGTCCACCCTTCCACCTGTTATTGTTAAAGCGATTACCCTATTGCACTCCCAGTCCCAGCGCAAACATCACATTCAAAGTCAAACTTTATCGCATTCACCGAAAAATCACACACACAGACATGACTAAATCATGGCCCAACTGTGCATGCATACATTTCATGCCATTTACCACAAAAACATCATTTTAATCATATGTTAATCGCAATAAATATCAAAATATATTACCTACTTATTCGTCGCCGCATCAGTCTGTCAACAAGGCAGCCGATTTACGAAGGATCGCGGTGCATTCATTACACACACACGGTGTATGAATGCTAGCTTTCATTTCCTGTGCTTGTGATGGACGAATGCATCCATTTGTGTGTGTAAATACACTGATGGCGCCACTCCAAATGGATAACACAGGCATCACTCGACTCTTTGGGTTCTCGAAGGGAACTTGCTATTATTTTGATTTTGGCGATTTTGGAGAGACTTCTTTGAAAGAGGCTTTTCCAAACAGGTTTCATCTCCGGCATCAAATTCCACCATTCGCCCAATATTTGGCCTCCTTCTGGCCTCTTTTCAATTCTCCCAGGGAGATTAGAATCTCCATGGTATTCCTAATGTTGATTGTCGTCTGTTTGTTTGTGTTATTGTTTTTCCAAAATATTTTCATTATCTTACACGAGATCATATAAGTGACCCTAGGGAAAGGAAGGAAATAAATCAGTTCAGGGAAACATAGCCTATTGGCATATGCCCCCCAAGTCTCTCTCTCTCTCTCTCTCTCTCTCTCTCTCTCCATCTTTCTCTCTCTTTTTTTTTCTCTCTCTTTATTGTGTCACTCTCCAGATCCCAGGCACTCGCTCACACAAACCCAGACATAAAACCCCTCCTCACTTTGTCTACCCTTAGACCCTTTATCTCCCAATTTTCCTACCCACTCTAAACATAATTAGCTAAATTTCTCCCTTTCTATAATACACATCCTAATCTCAAGCTTTCCCGACTTTTTGACAATTTATATATTCTAAATGAAATGAATTGTCAAAAGTAGAAAAAGCTTCTCCCTCTCATTATTTCTCTCTATCCTCTCTCTCTCTCACTCTCTTCATATTTTATGTAACCCATCCCTCCCTATCCTCTCTCCTCCCTGCTTCCAATTCTCCCTTCCCTCTCCTCCCCTTACCCAGTTTTTTTTTTCTCTCTCTCTCTCTCTCTCTCTCCATATTTTATGTAAGCCATCCCTCCCTATTCTCTCTCCTCCCTGCTTCCAATTCTCCCTCCCCTCTCCTCCCTCTCTCCCAGTTTTTTTTCTCTTTCTCCCTCTCTGCACTCTGCCCAGTATACTCCCCCTCTCCCCACTCTCTTTTGCTGCATCCTAATATTAAGCTTTCTACAATTCATCACAATTGAATAAGAGATTGATATGCGTCGTCAACTCCTCTCTCTCTCCTCATAGTGTGTAAATTGCCCTTTCTTTATCCTCTCCCTCCTATCTCATTCTTCCTTCAAACCCTCCCTTCCTCCGTCCCCTACTCTCTTTCTCTCTCCTTTCTTGGTGTAACCCATCCCTCCATATTCTCTCTCCTCCCTCCATCCCATTCTTCCCCCCCTCCTCCTTCTTCTTCTTCTCCCTCTCTTTCTCTCTCTCTCTCTCTCTCTGTCCCCTACTCTCTCCCTCTCCCTCTCCACTGCACTCTAACATACTCTCCATATCTGACATTTTCTAAAGCTAATCTCAAGCTTTCTCTACCTTTTGACAATTCATCACGTTTGAATGAGAGATGTTGTCCATCCCTCTCTCTCCTCTCCTCTCTATTTTCTCAATTCCCTCTCATTCTTCCTTCCCCTTCACCCTTCACTCTCATTCTCCCGTTTTAAGTTTCTCCCTCCCTCTCTATCTCTTCATATTTTATGTAACCAACCCCTCCCTATCCTCTCTCTCAACTCCTTTCCCTCTCCTTCCCCCACCCCTCCCCCTTTCTCTCTCTCTCTATCTCTCTCTCCCTCTTTCTCTCTACCTCTCTCTCCATCTCTCTACTTCCCTCTCTCTCTCTTACCCTCCCTTTCTTTCTGTCTCTTGACCAGAATCTCTCGTTTTTTTCTCCCCGTTCTATCCATTCTTTCAGTATCTCCCATTCTCAATATCTGTATTACAATCTTCAGCTTTCTCCAATTTATATCACAATTCATCACACTTGAATGAGAGATATGGGGGTATCGCTAAAAAGTTGCAATTGATCGGAAGTTGCAGTTGATCGGCATGTGGCAATAAAAAACCATTGTTTCATGCACATTTTAATATGCAAATTTGTAGCATCGACCCCTAAGTTTTGATAATTATGTTTTCTTCTGCCTACTTTCACACAGACTTGGAGGCGCCGTGGTGTAGGTGGTGTAGTGGTCATGACTCTCCCCTTTCAACCAGAGGGTCGTAGGTTCGAGTCCCAACCATGGCGTTAATTTCCTTCAGCAAAAAATTCATCCACATTGTGCTGCACTCAACCCAGGTGAGATGAATGGGTACCTGGTAGGATTATCTATTCCTTGAAACGCCAAGTGCGCTAATAATGTGGCTGCTGGGCTAAAGCCAGGGTACTAATGCTGCAATTGTAGAGCGCTTAGAGAATTCTTCATAAAGAGTTGATAAGCGTTAAATAAAAGCCGTTCATTATTATTATTATTATTATTATTAAAAAGGAATGAAATACCGAGAAAAATAATCATAGAGAAAAGCTACTACTCATAAACATTTAGTGTCATACATAATCAACATTTAATATCATAATCCAATCAGACATGTCCAACATCGGCAAGGGATCATGATAGAAGTTCATTAGCAACATTGTACAAAGCACCATACATTTACAAACTTGTCAGTTTATGAATTTTACATATAAAAAGGAATAATACCCTGCAAGAAATTAGAATAGTTTAAAAGGAAAAACGGAAAGTTAACTTGACTGATGATCTTTAATGGGTAAGACATGAAAATAGCACCATCATAGCAGCATATATAATCACATTCAGAAGCATTCATAAATATTTTCCAAAATGAAAATAATGTTTCGACCTACTAGTTTATTTCAACCTCTCATGAAAATAAAAAGGCGTTTGAAAGAATATATAACTAAGAAGGATTTCAGTGAGATCTAAACAAGTAAGATGCATGTATATACATATTTAGATTATAAAATAGCAAATGAAAGTTGTCAAAATATTGTTGCTCTAATTGGAAAAAGTCTGTATTCAAATATGACACTATGTAATAAAGGATATCATAATTACAACAACAATAAATAAACCAGTATACAAACACTACAATATCCCAAAGATGTTTGCATTTTGTTAGAAAAGATAGAAACATTATTATTTGTAGTAGACAAAATGCACACTACAGCAGAAAATGATTTATGAAGACATGATAGAATTATCACGAGGAATAAATGTTCAAAATTACATCTCGTACTAATACTGTTCTTCGAAATGAAGGGATGGCAAGTAAAAATTGTAAAAATCCAATATTGTCAACTGTGTTTTGTTACCATCTATAGGATAAGACACACTGCACATTGTATTGGCAATTTAAAATTTTCATGTAAGGGACTTTACCACTGAATTAAAAAACAGTCCCCTGGTGTGAAATATGAAACATCAAATACATCCTTCAAAGATATTTAAATTCATGCCTCAAGGTTCTGACATTATTTGAGAGCATCCAATCTAAAACAATATCTTATTATTCTATATATCTAAAAATAGCCATAGCAAAATTGTGCATACACAAGCACGAAAAACATCTACATTTAAACCATTAAAATAATACATATAATATTTAATATGAACAGAGGTAGAGCTATCTGAAACTATATAAAAAGAGACAATTCACAAATAAACCTAAGCTCTCCTAGAATTTTTAATGAAAGTGCATGGTTGAAAATTTATTCTCCCAACCAAAAATGTGCACATTTGAGGACAGATTGTATGTGACAAATTAGTACACTAGAAAGCCCACAATACATTTCTTTTATAAATTCTAAATTGATCCAACTTCATATTGAATTGCAGTGAATAGACAATAATTGAACTAATTTTTGCCTCATCCCAACAAGGATAAAGATTGATGGATAGTGTGTTTGACCGAACTTTGCAAAGATGAGCCCATATCTCTAAGAGCTACATGAAAATATTGAAGGAATCGTTATTCAGTCGGCTTAATCATCAATTATCAATTGAATTATCAATTCATGTAACAGAGTTGTGATATTCCAGAAACAATATCCAAACAGTCTCTTCATTTCATTCTTGACTTATAATAGAGGGCAGTCTTCTGGATTCATACATCTGAAATCGTGTGGTACCATTCCAGCCAGGCATCTATATTCTGGTATGAAGTTTATCAATTCATGAGACGAGTTGTGATATTCCAGAAACTATGTCCAAACAGTGTTGTTTCCATCCTCGACTTAAAATAGAGGGCAGTCTTTTGGATTTATACACCTGAAATTGCGTAGTACCATTCCTTCCGGGTAATTATTTCCTGGTATATCGTTCTTTATTCGTGAAAATAGTTGTAATATTCCCCAAACTATACATATTCAGTCTCTTTGTGTCTATCCTTGACTTATAATAGAGGGCAGTCTTCTGGATTTATACATCTGAAATCGTGTAGTACCATTCCGGCCGGACATTTACATCCCGGTATGCAGTTATCTAGTTGATTACATTCAGGGCCCTCTACTGCGTTAGCTGAGGAGCATGTCTGTACACAGGGCGGCGTGCATTCATTGTAGACAGCGCCCTCTGGACATGAAATTGCTGGTAGGATGGAAGAGAGAAGTAAGTTTAAATTACATAGAAATAAAGATTGCTACAGTTGATAAACACGGAATTCATGAACTACTCAAGTTTACTCATTTGTATTGTGATGTATTATGAACATTTGGGACTCTCACCAAGGTGCTAGTATGGTCATGACAGGAGACAACTTTAATTGTGGTTTACATAGAAAATGTATGCCTGCCAATGTGCCAAATTAGCTATGAATCTAATCACGGAATAATGCTAAATATTGTTTCTTCCTTCACCACTCTCCATAACACAGATGGTTGTAGGGTGCATATATAAAAAGGCCTCTAAAGACCCTGTGATGAAGTTTCCTATCCTGCACCTGCCAGAAATCTAGATCGTTCCTCATGCTAGAAGACTTTGGAACATCCTCCCTGTCATTACAGTTATCTGTATCTCACTAGCAAGTTTAAGGCTGAGGTACAGAAAGTCAAATGCGTTAGATTTTTGCTCTGATTTAAAAGTACAAATATACATGTAGACCACTGATGGATTATACTTTTCTGGTTGATGATGATGACTTCAACCATACAGCTAATACTTACCACAATAGTTATCTCTTTGCCAGTCTATCACCACACCTTTCTTCCTTGCCTCATGCGAATAAGCTGTTAATACATCGCAGAGGCATCTCTCCTGAGCTGGGCAGGCACAGAGGTCATACATACAAGCATCAAAGAAAGGCATGGGTGGGACTAGGTGATGGGCTGCTGAGAATGGTTCTCCCTGTGGGTTGAAAAAGGAGAAAATGTAAGATTTTTATAATCCTTGCTGAAACGATTAAGTATAGTAGCCCTTACTTCTGTTATATTGCATATGATGGTAATTTTGTAGTATATAGCGGTATTAACATTCATACAATAGAAATAAAGATGAAATCATGAGATAAATAATTTAAGAGTGAATTGAAAAATGATTTGAGAAATGATTGGGAAATCCCAAATTAACCTTTTTCAGCACTTCAATAAGAACAAACACACACAATTACAAATCGCAACAATATCAAACAGAGCAAATAATAACATACAAAATATGAAGAGATTGGACCACTAATGAAGTTAAAAAACTTAAAAGATGATGACCCTTACAAATTACAAACAACACATGGAAAAAATAAGATTTAGATAATTTGCATGAAGTTCAATTTGTTAATTTAAGGGGAATTTACCTTGAGAATTCCGCATCTATCCCTGGCGATGAATTCTAGATCAGCGTTGTCATTTCTAATACAAGGCGTCTGCTCCACACTCTCTTGGCAAGAACACTCTGCGTAGTCTCCGACTAAGAAGGTGTTTCCAAACTCTGATGCTGTATGACACAGAGTACCATTGTATGCTCTGTTGTGTACGATTATAAACGAAAAGAAAAAAGTATAAGAAAGAAGAATTACATGAAGATTTGAATCGCTGATTTCCAATAGATATCCAACTGCTGCCATCACATAAATAAGAAGGCAAGATGCCCCATACAAATTGTGAAAAAGGTATCAGCTCACAACCAACATATTCAACTAATAATGAATTTCACCAATTTTGCAGTTCAAGGCACAAAAAAGAAGAAATTAATACACTACAATAAGATATCCCACTGCTGCCACCACAGATTAGACAAATATGAATCACCTCACAACTAAATTAATCATTCAACATATTCAAATTAGGAATATTATTTAACTAATTTTGTATTTCACGGGACCCTAATTAAAAAAAAAGACATTTCATAACAATCATATAAGATATCCCACTGCTGCCACCAAAATATTAGAAAGTATGAAGCCTCGTCCATACATATCAGAAAAAAGGTATGTTTCATTGGCAAATTCATTATTCAACATAATCAACTTCTGAATATGATTTCTCCAATTTGCAGTTCAAAGCACCCAAATACAAAAGAATTCCAGACAGTAAGATAACATATTCCACTGCTGCCACCACATAGTTAGAAAGCAAGGTGCCCATTCCTAAAACCATACAAATTAGAAAAATCTAAATCATCTCGAAACCAAAATTCATTATTCAACATATTCAACTTCTCAAGATGAGTGTATCATTTATGAAGTTCAAGGCACCAATATTTTCAACAAAAACTTTAAAAAATCAAAAAAGATATCCCACTGCTGCCACCATATTCGCGTGAAGACAAATAAGCATATATGCACAATTAAAAGGAGAATAACAAAAAGCTGAACAAAAGTTAGAGAAAACGTGACAAAAATAACCATGCTTTCAGCAATTCACTTGTGATGAAAGACTTGAATTCATATGTAAATACACTTCACATATATTGATGAACTGTTGGAGTCTCTTTACATGGTACATACCTGAAATCATCGTCAGGGTTACCATTGTAATCACCACACAGTCCGCAGAGAAGTCCTTCCCATATGCCATCAGCTTCAACCTCAGCAAAGTGCTTCCCATCCCACGATAGGGTTATACCAATGTTTGTATGCACTACTACCATAAGACCTGGATAAAAATGATCATTTTACATTATAGTAGGAGAAAAGAATACCAAAGTGCTACATGACAACAAATTTATCGTCATAGCTACTGGTTCTAAAAACTCTGGCATACAGTGTTTCAGTGATCAAAATTGTTACAGACAATCAGAGTCAAGCTTCGGGCAACACTGCTCGAGGTCTTGCACACAATATATCTGTGTTATAACATGATATTTGAATAAATGGAAGCCAGATATCTCAAACATTGTATGATAGTTAACTTTTTCATTACATTGCTATCTATATGGCTATTTCTGAAACAAAAATTGCTAGAAAAAAAATTCACAATGTTTGGTGATCAAATGATAATGACAGCCGCTCCAGAACACTTTCTTTAAACATTTCGGCTGTCAAGGCACTAAACAAATACAATAGCTAACTATTTCTAAAACATTGTCTGATAAAGCGCTCCAGTACCACTGGATAATGAAGCTGAAGTATTGCACTCACCTAATTTCTGTATACTGAACTCAGGCTCATGGAGATAAGGCAGTGTGATCTCCTGTTTATTCAACCTCACGGCAAAGTTGGGTAGGAGATCAATGGTGACATTATGAACTCTGAAGGATACTAGTTCTGTCCAGGATACGGAATAAGTTTCTTTGCCATTGTTCTGTACTATGATCTGAAACAAAAAGAAACAAACAAACCAACCCCAAAAATGAGAATAAAACTAACATCGAATCATTAGTTTTTCAACAAAATAAAAAACATATCCCGGAATATCGAACAAAATAGATCTGAAAACTTAAGCATGCAATTTAATTATTGTCTATGTTTTTTTAGCAGAATATCTGCAACAAGTTGCAGCATGGTCTTTTCTGAATTGTCCATTGGCAAGAGATCAATTGTCACAAGACAATATCCCATCCTCTAGGACAGTAACATATAATATCAATAAGGAATTAATTTTCTAATAAAAAATATATAATCTCTTATAATTCTTACACAGTTATTTCCTGACACTGAAATTTTTATATTTTCCAGTACATTCATAATTTAACGTATAAAGTAATCAAAACTTTTGTTGAGTTCTAGTTGAGAATTTGAAACAACCCATTCAATTCTGAAGAAAATAGTCTTAAATCCGGGATTGTTTCAATACTTGTACACAGTTGCAATCACATAGGTGACCTCATAATGGCTATGAGTTGTAATGAATTTTTCATACCTCAAACTGGTTTGTGTGGCAGTCTTTACTGAGTGTGTAGGTACATGTCCCCTGGAAGTCATGGAATCTCTTGTCAAATGTTCGGTAGTGAGGGTCTCCGAACACGATGCAAGATCCGATTTCTGTGGAAAAGAGGATGGATACAGAGTGAACAAGAATGGCAGCTGGCCATGGACAAAGCTTCCAAAAATGTATTTATATGTATTTACATGTATATCATAATTTTTTTTCACCTTTCCCCCACAGATTGGAAGGGATTCAAAAGTTTTATCCATTTTTGTGTCAATGACGTTCAATTCATATTAGTTTTTCTCAGGGTTGTCTTATTTTTTTCAAGCAATTTGCTTACAAGATAATCCTTCTTCTATGATTTACATGTTATACAGTGTATTGTTGACAAATTGTCATCACAGTTTAAAGTATTTTATTTTATATTTATGTTCATTTTTGTGACCTTTTGTCAAAATGATACTCTTGAATCATGTTATTTTTTTTTTTACTGTACTACGAAATTATGTTGTATGCAGAAGAAAATAAATAAACCAAACTAAACTAAAACTAAACTTAACTTCCAGATTTCTAATGAAAGCTATTAATTTGTCAGACAGTGTACTTCTACTTCTATTTCGATACTCATTGAACGCCTGTTCAGCATCTTAATGAGGAGCACTTTTATGAGGTGGTGCTTTAATAAAGAAATGTGTTTTGTAAGTGAAAGGTAATCCACAAAGAACTTTACGCAAACACTCTTCCATGGCTTACATCAGAAATGAATAATTTATCATTATTTTTCATCAAACATTGATGAAGATATATCATGATAGATAGAATTTATTCAATATTGTCGCCAACAAAGGGGTGCACACGCTATACTGCTGTGTGAAGTTACCCGGAGGCTATGAAAAAAATTCATAGGCTGTACCGGGTGGGACTCAAACCCACGACCTCTGGATGACTAGACCAGTGTCATAACCACTAGACCACCGGAGCGCCCTAGCGATAAGGTTCTATGTGAATCCAATGTGTTTGGCGACAATATTGAATAAATTCTATCTATCATTACGTCACCAAGCGGAATTAATCACAATCTTTCAAGATATATCATCTTATATACTGAACAAAATATATCTCCTCATGAATGAATGAAAAGATGCACAACAAATACAGATAAGAACATTCAGAACTATGGCAAAAATAGAAATGAGTGTATACATCTTAAATTCTAGAGAATTCTCCAGAAGTAAATTCAAATTCTGACTCACTTGGTACGCATTCCTCACAGCATCCATCTGGAGCCATTTGAATCTGATCGCTCTGTCAAATCAAGACAAAAAAAGTTGAAGTGAAAGTTGAANTGTGTTATTGTTTTTCCAAAATATTTTCATTATCTTACACGAGATCATATAAGTGACCCTAGGGAAAGGAAGGAAATAAATCAGTTCAGGGAAACATAGCCTATTGGCATATGCCCCCCAAGTCTCTCTCTCTCTCTCTCTCTCTCTCTCTCTCTCCATCTTTCTCTCTCTTTTTTTTTCTCTCTCTTTATTGTGTCACTCTCCAGATCCCAGGCACTCGCTCACACAAACCCAGACATAAAACCCCTCCTCACTTTGTCTACCCTTAGACCCTTTATCTCCCAATTTTCCTACCCACTCTAAACATAATTAGCTAAATTTCTCCCTTTCTATAATACACATCCTAATCTCAAGCTTTCCCGACTTTTTGACAATTTATATATTCTAAATGAAATGAATTGTCAAAAGTAGAAAAAGCTTCTCCCTCTCATTATTTCTCTCTATCCTCTCTCTCTCTCACTCTCTTCATATTTTATGTAACCCATCCCTCCCTTTATCCTCTCTCCTCCCTGCTTCCAATTCTCCCTTCCCTCTCCTCCCCTTACCCAGTTTTTTTTTTCTCTCTCTCTCTCTCTCTCTCTCCATATTTTATGTAAGCCATCCCTCCCTATTCTCTCTCCTCCCTGCTTCCAATTCTCCCTCCCCTCTCCTCCCTCTCTCCCAGTTTTTTTTCTCTTTCTCCCTCTCTGCACTCTGCCCAGTATACTCTCCCTCTCACCCACTCTCTTATGCTGTATCCTAATTTCAAGCTTTCTAAAATTCACCACAAATGAATAAGAGATTGATATGTGTCGTCCACTCCTCTCTCTCCTCATAGTGTGTAAATTGCCCTTTCTTTATCCTCTCCCTCCTATCTCATTCTTCCTTCAAACCCTCCCTTCCTCCGTCCCCTACTCTCTTTCTCTCTCCTTTCTTGGTGTAACCCATCCCTCCATATTCTCTCTCCTCCCTCCATCCCATTCTTCCCCCCCTCCTCCTTCTTCTTCTTCTCCCTCTCTTTCTCTCTCTCTCTCTCTCTCTGTCCCCTACTCTCTCCCTCTCCCTCTCCACTGCACTCTAACATACTCTCCATATCTGACATTTTCTATCTCATGCTTTCTCTACCTTTTAACAATTCAAAAGACAATTCAAAACGTTTGAATGAGAGATGTTGTCCATCCCTCTCTCTCCTCTCCTCTCTATTTTCTCAATTCCCTCTCATTCTTCCTTCCCCTTCACCCTTCACTCTCATTCTCCCGTTTTAAGTTTCTCCCTCCCTCTCTATCTCTTCATATTTTATGTAACCAACCCCTCCCTATCCTCTCTCTCAACTCCTTTCCCTCTCCTTCCCCCACCCCTCCCCCTTTCTCTCTCTCTCTATCTCTCTCTCCCTCTTTCTCTCTACCTCTCTCTCCATCTCTCTACTTCCCTCTCTCTCTCTTACCCTCCCTTTCTTTCTGTCTCTTGACCAGAATCTCTCGTTTTTTTCTCCCCGTTCTATCCATTCTTTCAGTATCTCCCATTCTCAATATCTGTATTACAATCTTCAGCTTTCTCCAATTTATATCACAATTCATCACACTTGAATGAGAGATATGGGGGTATCGCTAAAAAGTTGCAATTGATCGGAAGTTGCAGTTGATCGGCATGTGGCAATAAAAAACCATTGTTTCATGCACATTTTAATATGCAAATTTGTAGCATCGACCCCTAAGTTTTGATAATTATGTTTTCTTCTGCCTACTTTCACACAGACTTGGAGGCGCCGTGGTGTAGGTGGTGTAGTGGTCATGACTCTCCCCTTTCAACCAGAGGGTCGTAGGTTCGAGTCCCAACCATGGCGTTAATTTCCTTCAGCAAAAAATTCATCCACATTGTGCTGCACTCAACCCAGGTGAGATGAATGGGTACCTGGTAGGATTATCTATTCCTTGAAACGCCAAGTGCGCTAATAATGTGGCTGCTGGGCTAAAGCCAGGGTACTAATGCTGCAATTGTAGAGCGCTTAGAGAATTCTTCATAAAGAGTTGATAAGCGTTAAATAAAAGCCGTTCATTATTATTATTATTATTATTATTAAAAAGGAATGAAATACCGAGAAAAATAATCATAGAGAAAAGCTACTACTCATAAACATTTAGTGTCATACATAATCAACATTTAATATCATAATCCAATCAGACATGTCCAACATCGGCAAGGGATCATGATAGAAGTTCATTAGCAACATTGTACAAAGCACCATACATTTACAAACTTGTCAGTTTATGAATTTTACATATAAAAAGGAATAATACCCTGCAAGAAATTAGAATAGTTTAAAAGGAAAAACGGAAAGTTAACTTGACTGATGATCTTTAATGGGTAAGACATGAAAATAGCACCATCATAGCAGCATATATAATCACATTCAGAAGCATTCATAAATATTTTCCAAAATGAAAATAATGTTTCGACCTACTAGTTTATTTCAACCTCTCATGAAAATAAAAAGGCGTTTGAAAGAATATATAACTAAGAAGGATTTCAGTGAGATCTAAACAAGTAAGATGCATGTATATACATATTTAGATTATAAAATAGCAAATGAAAGTTGTCAAAATATTGTTGCTCTAATTGGAAAAAGTCTGTATTCAAATATGACACTATGTAATAAAGGATATCATAATTACAACAACAATAAATAAACCAGTATACAAACACTACAATATCCCAAAGATGTTTGCATTTTGTTAGAAAAGATAGAAACATTATTATTTGTAGTAGACAAAATGCACACTACAGCAGAAAATGATTTATGAAGACATGATAGAATTATCACGAGGAATAAATGTTCAAAATTACATCTCGTACTAATACTGTTCTTCGAAATGAAGGGATGGCAAGTAAAAATTGTAAAAATCCAATATTGTCAACTGTGTTTTGTTACCATCTATAGGATAAGACACACTGCACATTGTATTGGCAATTTAAAATTTTCATGTAAGGGACTTTACCACTGAATTAAAAAACAGTCCCCTGGTGTGAAATATGAAACATCAAATACATCCTTCAAAGATATTTAAATTCATGCCTCAAGGTTCTGACATTATTTGAGAGCATCCAATCTAAAACAATATCTTATTATTCTATATATCTAAAAATAGCCATAGCAAAATTGTGCATACACAAGCACGAAAAACATCTACATTTAAACCATTAAAATAATACATATAATATTTAATATGAACAGAGGTAGAGCTATCTGAAACTATATAAAAAGAGACAATTCACAAATAAACCTAAGCTCTCCTAGAATTTTTAATGAAAGTGCATGGTTGAAAATTTATTCTCCCAACCAAAAATGTGCACATTTGAGGACAGATTGTATGTGACAAATTAGTACACTAGAAAGCCCACAATACATTTCTTTTATAAATTCTAAATTGATCCAACTTCATATTGAATTGCAGTGAATAGACAATAATTGAACTAATTTTTGCCTCATCCCACCAAGGATAAAGATTGATGGATAGTGTGTTTGACCGAACTTTGCAAAGATGAGCCCATATCTCTAAGAGCTACATGAAAATATTGAAGGAATCGTTATTCAGTCGGCTTAATCATCAATTATCAATTGAATTATCAATTCATGTAACAGAGTTGTGATATTCCAGAAACAATATCCAAACAGTCTCTTCATTTCATTCTTGACTTATAATAGAGGGCAGTCTTCTGGATTCATACATCTGAAATCGTGTGGTACCATTCCAGCCAGGCATCTATATTCTGGTATGAAGTTTATCAATTCATGAGACGAGTTGTGATATTCCAGAAACTATGTCCAAACAGTGTTGTTTCCATCCTCGACTTAAAATAGAGGGCAGTCTTTTGGATTTATACACCTGAAATTGCGTAGTACCATTCCTTCCGGGTAATTATTTCCTGGTATATCGTTCTTTATTCGTGAAAATAGTTGTAATATTCCCCAAACTATACATATTCAGTCTCTTTGTGTCTATCCTTGACTTATAATAGAGGGCAGTCTTCTGGATTTATACATCTGAAATCGTGTAGTACCATTCCGGCCGGACATTTACATCCCGGTATGCAGTTATCTAGTTGATTACATTCAGGGCCCTCTACTGCGTTAGCTGAGGAGCATGTCTGTACACAGGGCGGCGTGCATTCATTGTAGACAGCGCCCTCTGGACATGAAATTGCTGGTAGGATGGAAGAGAGAAGTAAGTTTAAATTACATAGAAATAAAGATTGCTACAGTTGATAAACACGGAATTCATGAACTACTCAAGTTTACTCATTTGTATTGTGATGTATTATGAACATTTGGGACTCTCACCAAGGTGCTAGTATGGTCATGACAGGAGACAACTTTAATTGTGGTTTACATAGAAAATGTATGCCTGCCAATGTGCCAAATTAGCTATGAATCTAATCACGGAATAATGCTAAATATTGTTTCTTCCTTCACCACTCTCCATAACACAGATGGTTGTAGGGTGCATATATAAAAAGGCCTCTAAAGACCCTGTGATGAAGTTTCCTATCCTGCACCTGCCAGAAATCTAGATCGTTCCTCATGCTAGAAGACTTTGGAACATCCTCCCTGTCATTACAGTTATCTGTATCTCACTAGCAAGTTTAAGGCTGAGGTACAGAAAGTCAAATGCGTTAGATTTTTGCTCTGATTTAAAAGTACAAATATACATGTAGACCACTGATGGATTATACTTTTCTGGTTGATGATGATGACTTCAACCATACAGCTAATACTTACCACAATAGTTATCTCTTTGCCAGTCTATCACCACACCTTTCTTCCTTGCCTCATGCGAATAAGCTGTTAATACATCGCAGAGGCATCTCTCCTGAGCTGGGCAGGCACAGAGGTCATACATACAAGCATCAAAGAAAGGCATGGGTGGGACTAGGTGATGGGCTGCTGAGAATGGTTCTCCCTGTGGGTTGAAAAAGGAGAAAATGTAAGATTTTTATAATCCTTGCTGAAACGATTAAGTATAGTAGCCCTTACTTCTGTTATATTGCATATGATGGTAATTTTGTAGTATATAGCGGTATTAACATTCATACAATAGAAATAAAGATGAAATCATGAGATAAATAATTTAAGAGTGAATTGAAAAATGATTTGAGAAATGATTGGGAAATCCCAAATTAACCTTTTTCAGCACTTCAATAAGAACAAACACACACAATTACAAATCGCAACAATATCAAACAGAGCAAATAATAACATACAAAATATGAAGAGATTGGACCACTAATGAAGTTAAAAAACTTAAAAGATGATGACCCTTACAAATTACAAACAACACATGGAAAAAATAAGATTTAGATAATTTGCATGAAGTTCAATTTGTTAATTTAAGGGGAATTTACCTTGAGAATTCCGCATCTATCCCTGGCGATGAATTCTAGATCAGCGTTGTCATTTCTAATACAAGGCGTCTGCTCCACACTCTCTTGGCAAGAACACTCTGCGTAGTCTCCGACTAAGAAGGTGTTTCCAAACTCTGATGCTGTATGACACAGAGTACCATTGTATGCTCTGTTGTGTACGATTATAAACGAAAAGAAAAAAGTATAAGAAAGAAGAATTACATGAAGATTTGAATCGCTGATTTCCAATAGATATCCAACTGCTGCCATCACATAAATAAGAAGGCAAGATGCCCCATACAAATTGTGAAAAAGGTATCAGCTCACAACCAACATATTCAACTAATAATGAATTTCACCAATTTTGCAGTTCAAGGCACAAAAAAGAAGAAATTAATACACTACAATAAGATATCCCACTGCTGCCACCACAGATTAGACAAATATGAATCACCTCACAACTAAATTAATCATTCAACATATTCAAATTAGGAATATTATTTAACTAATTTTGTATTTCACGGGACCCTAATTAAAAAAAAAGACATTTCATAACAATCATATAAGATATCCCACTGCTGCCACCAAAATATTAGAAAGTATGAAGCCTCGTCCATACATATCAGAAAAAAGGTATGTTTCATTGGCAAATTCATTATTCAACATAATCAACTTCTGAATATGATTTCTCCAATTTGCAGTTCAAAGCACCCAAATACAAAAGAATTCCAGACAGTAAGATAACATATTCCACTGCTGCCACCACATAGTTAGAAAGCAAGGTGCCCATTCCTAAAACCATACAAATTAGAAAAATCTAAATCATCTCGAAACCAAAATTCATTATTCAACATATTCAACTTCTCAAGATGAGTGTATCATTTATGAAGTTCAAGGCACCAATATTTTCAACAAAAACTTTAAAAAATCAAAAAAGATATCCCACTGCTGCCACCATATTCGCGTGAAGACAAATAAGCATATATGCACAATTAAAAGGAGAATAACAAAAAGCTGAACAAAAGTTAGAGAAAACGTGACAAAAATAACCATGCTTTCAGCAATTCACTTGTGATGAAAGACTTGAATTCATATGTAAATACACTTCACATATATTGATGAACTGTTGGAGTCTCTTTACATGGTACATACCTGAAATCATCGTCAGGGTTACCATTGTAATCACCACACAGTCCGCAGAGAAGTCCTTCCCATATGCCATCAGCTTCAACCTCAGCAAAGTGCTTACCATCCCACGATAGGGTTATACCAATGTTTGTATGCACTACTACCAT
>BQKZ01002648.1:10828-24922 GCA_036244855.1 Temnopleurus reevesii | reverse complement strand
ATACTGCTGTGTGAAGTTACCCGGAGGCTATGAAAAAAATTCATAGGCTGTACCGGGTGGGACTCAAACCCACGACCTCTGGATGACTAGACCAGTGTCATAACCACTAGACCACCGGAGCGCCCTAGCGATAAGGTTCTATGTGAATCCAATGTGTTTGGCGACAATATTGAATAAATTCTATCTATCATTACGTCACCAAGCGGAATTAATCACAATCTTTCAAGATATATCATCTTATATACTGAACAAAATATATCTCCTCATGAATGAATGAAAAGATGCACAACAAATACAGATAAGAACATTCAGAACTATGGTAAAAATAGAAATGAGTGTATACATCTTAAATTCTAGAGAATTCTCCAGAAGTAAATTCAAATTCTGACTCACTTGGTACGCATTCCTCACAGCATCCATCTGGAGCCATTTGAATCTGATCGCTCTGTCAAATCAAAACAAAAAAGGTTGAAGTGAAAGTTGAAAACTTGATTTGCAAGTACTTTCACCAAAACAACAGGTAATAGGTCTCAACTTGCTGCAACCTTCATAGCAAAATAATAAAAATCTTATTCTGATTTGGTTCCACGTGAGCATCCTGCTCCCTACCCTAACAATAAGCTGCCCCATAAGACGTTAAAAATTGTAGGCGACTATGCATACAGTATTCCCATTCAACATTCTTCCATATAATGTGAGGGTGAAAATAATGCAGTCACTTGAGCACTCTAAAGAGTGGATATGTGTGCTACATGAATTGCATATAATATTATTATATTATTATTTGCACATGCTGCACCTTATCTCTGGAATTAAATACCGCAAGAAATATGCGATGTGCAAACTGTTGATTGTTTAAAAAATGCACTCAAAACCCATCTTTTTATAAGTGCTTTCAATTAGTATCTACACAATCATATATATCTCATTTCTTATCTATTTGTACTTTTTGTTGTTGTACCTATTGCTTCTGCTACTCTTTAAATTTTCCTGTACTGCGCCTTGAGCACATTATTCATGTGGAATCTGGTGCATTAAAAGTACCCCTATTATTATATTATTATATTTATGATCACATCTAATAGAAGCAGTACCACTTGACCCTTATTTCCCTGTGCTGCTACAACTTACCCCAAGACAGTTCAATACAGGGCATTGACGTCTGGTGCAGCGGGGATTACCTCCCTCACAGACGCACTCCTGGCATCCGATCTGGAAACTACCCCCTGCTGGAATGGTTTCACCCTGGAATGTACATGGCAGGTTATCTGAGAAAGAGAGAGATAAAACGGGTAAAATAAAATTATTTTTGTTATTTCTATCAAAACAATTGGAGAGAAAAGACATTTCGATCAAAACAAATTTATTATAATCAATAATAGGGTTGATATTCAATGTTCATTGATCACTTTATTTTGTTTTTCACAGAAAAAAATAATCCCAACATTCTTTTTGGAAACTATCATTTCTCGAATGCTTCAATTATGGCAGTTTATAATAATTAATCCAAAAGTTGAACAATTATTTTGATAATTTTTCCCTACAAAATGTTAAAATTGGCTATTTGGAAATCGGAAAAGAGACTCTCAGAATCCGTCATCCTCATCACTATGAGTCCAATAAAAGTTTTAAAAAATAGTAAATCATTGAAAGCTCAAATCTTCATTCTCCAACATTGTTGCAGAATATTTCTCTGATAAAGGAACAAGAAGTTACTCAGGCATTGCTCCAATGATAAAAAATAACAAGCAGGAAAAGGATTAAAGTAGAAAATTAATTTCATCAGAAATAATCTTACCTAGTTGGAGAGTCCCTGCACAGTGTCCACAACATTCCCCTTCTGACTGTCCCCAGTCTTGAGGTGGACAATCGAGATCGGGGCACGAGATGGAATGACACACCACAGAGCCATCCTGAAAGAGAGAAAGCAACAAAAAATAAGAAGAAGGTAACAAGGAGATGATGATGGTACTCATGGTGTGGATGATGATGATGATGATGATGATGATGATGATGATGATGATGATGATGGTAGTGATGAAGATGATGATGATGATGATGGTGACAATGATGATGGTGATGATGATGATGATCATGATGATGGTGATGATGGCGATGATGGTGATGATGGTGGTGATGAAGATGATGATGGTAATGATGATCGTGGTGGTGATGATGATCATGGTGATGATGATGGTGGTAACGATGATGATGATGATGATGGCAATGGTAATCAGTCCTATAGAAAATATGTAGCATGTCCAACAAATCAGCACAATGAAGATTTAGTGATCTCTGGAGAAGTAAGCAATTCGGAATCACAGAATCTCAACTGAAACTAAAGGAAAATAATATGGAATAAGCAGACATGTGACAAAAATTGATTGAAATAACGAGTGTGCTTTAATTGCTTTGCAATGTCAACATTCTTTCTTCTTTTAGATACTACAGTGCAATTCCAAAATACTTGTTGTTACATCATTTTCTCTGCAGTAAAGCAATACTCACATCACAGGTACAGTTAGTGCAGATATCGCCCCTCGGTATGAAGACCTCATTATCTGGTACCAGTCTACCATCGAACACACAAGCAGCAAGATCACAGACCGGGCAACAGGAGCCAGGTGGTCTGACCTGTCTTATCTGTGGGCAACCGATGTCCATGCACTCCTTTGATTCACAGAGCAACTCTCCAGCCTAGAAAGCAATAGAAAAGCAAGTTCAGTTCACAAAAATGTTTCAATATAGTATAGTAAACTGACTGCTTGCTGATAGCTCGTCTCTAATAAGGCAACAGGAGCCTGGTGGTCGGACCTGCCTAATTTGTGGGCAGCCAATGTCCATGCACTCCTTTGATTCACAGAGCAACTCCCCAGCCTGGGAAGTAATAGCAAAAAAACATATTTTGTGAAATATAAGGATGCCAGTTAATATAATATAATTCCATACGGCATTGTGAATCAGCACTTTGTTTTCAGACTTGAGAGCAGAATGTCCCTGATGGCCTGACGTGTCTTATCTGTGGGCAGCCAATATCGATGCACTCCTTTGATTCATAAAGCAACTCCCCAGCCAAGGAATAAATTGAAAAGTGATGACGATGTTTCATTAATCAACCATAATTGTGTGAGCCAAATATAAGCTGGTATTTTGTTTCTGATCAGGCAACAAGACCCTGGCAACTTGACATGCATAGTCTGTGTCCATGCAATCCTGGAATTCACAGAGCAACCTTTCATATCATATATGAATTAAGAAAATTATGAAAATGTTTAATTCATCACATGGAAAAACTTTTACTTGTACAAAATACTTCAATTCCAAAGTCATGGCTGTTTCATGTCACTATATGCTGAAGTATGTGAAATGGCATATTTTGAATGACACACCTTATTTGCTATAAGCATAAAGGTTTGTCACAACAAACAAGTCATGGTTTCTCGTTTTTAATTGATAATTTTGCTACATTTTAGTATTATTTCGCTTGTCAAAACATGACAATAAACTCTCTTTGACAAGAAAATTTCGGCAAATAATTTGCAATTCTCAATCAGTTAATTGAAACAAAATTATTATGTCTGACATATTCTACAATTAATTATTTCAAATATTGATAAACTCATTTGATTTGAAGACCATTTTCCACAGAATGTAAACTCTTTGGGAAATGAGAAACACATTGATGAAATAATAGGCGATTTCCCATGTGAAACTGAGTCAACTCTTCCTCAATTCATAAGCCTCGATATAAAAGGCAAATGGAGCACCCATTAGGATGGTGGGATGACACCATTTGAGTGACAACTACAGACAAATGACCAGGGTTGTATTTGATAAAGCTGTTTGTAGACTCTACAAATGACTGCTGACCCTTTCTCAGATACGATTCAGGAACAGGATTTTATATTGTGAGCAGGAAATGTTTAACAGCCATTCATAGAGTCATGCGTAGATCTGCGAACAGCTTTATTAAACACAACCCTGTATAGACAGTTTGCCATGGACGACAGGTTAAAGCTATGACAGTTTTGACTGTCAAACTTACCATACACAGACATGTTGAGCATTCATCAGGTTGATGTGATGAACCGCTCTCTAAGATTACATCATTGATCTGGCATGTCATCCTGGAAACCTCATGGTCTTGATAGAAAATTAAAAGGAAAAAAAAACAGAAGGCATAACTCAGAGTATCTTTGCAAGGCGTTTATGTATATCAAGAACAGCTAGTCTATGTTATTTCAGTCATTCCCTGCTAAATTCTGTAATTGCCAATGACTTTCTGCAGAGGTCTCTTAATTCCAGTAGTATATGGATCAAAACATTTTCAAGGACAGCTAAACCCAATTTGTTATAATAATCTTGAATACAAATCTATGAATTCACAACGTCACACAGAGTTTTCTTTCATATTTGATTTATATAAATTTATAGGTACATGTATTGAGTCAATCAATTAATGGAAATAATGATACCAGGAAATTAATTAATTTAAATCTAAATACCTATTAGGCGACAACAAAGCTAGATTTTGATTATCTAGTCTTTACAAGCAAAAGTTACAGGCTTGAATCCTATTCAAATGCAAGGATTTCTTTGTTAGTATCTGCACACCATATCGCATTGTAGTAAAATGTGTAACCTCTTAAATCTCCTTGGAGGTATCTGTATAAAACTTTCATCAACTCGATTTGCAATCACTATTTTGATATCTCAACAGCAAGGATTGTATAAACACCAAGGCTTCATCATTTGCCTTGCACTCTAAAGAAAATCTTCTAAAACAATCACACTCACCAACGCAATCGGGACAACAAGCCCCATCTCTGTAAACAACCGACTCTGCCCGACAGTCTGGGATGGGGCAAGTGATCGGTTGGCAATTGAGACGATCGTCCTGACAAACACATTCCATACAGTCATGTGTTGAGGGGCTAAATGTCTGTCCATTTGTGTAGTTGACACCTCCGTAATTGCATCCTGGAAGGGAAAATAGAAATGAAAAAAGTCTTTTGTTTAATGTTATTTTCATTCGACAGACCCATTCTAGCAATTATGCACTAAGAGGCTGACTGTCTGCCCATTGGATGAGTCAATATGCCTCCATTATTGAATCCTCACATACTGAACGGAAATAACATTTTAGAAATGAAAAATTAAACTCATGAACAAGTAAGACTCATGATCAATTGTACAATCTTGTTCCTCTAACCTTTTGAAATTCAATAATAATTCTTGGTCATTTCTTAATTAACTGTGTAATTTCTTGAAAAGATGAAAATAATTTTACAAGAATTACAAACTTTAAGGCTACTAAACCTATGTTATAGTGCAACTGGAATTGAATTGAAAATGGTACTGAGACAAAAATTCTTAAATTCTACTTTTTTCTGAAGAAGCTGGAGTGAAAATGGGAAAAGTTTGAAATAATATACAATGTTTTGATAAAGCACCTTTTCAAATGCTATGGTACAAATCGCTTGATAGACAGACTAAAGGGGTGTTGTTCAAAATTTGCAATTGATCATAAGCCAACTGCAAATCAGTTGCAAATTGCAACAATCATTTTCATTTATGCGCTACAAATAATCAAACAATCTGCGTTCTGATCAACTGCAACTTGCGATGGATAGCAACTTTTGAACAACACCCCAGAGTCAGGAGAGAGTCCTGACTGTGGCAGCAGTGTAGAACAACGTCTTTAAAAATATCAAAATCAATAGATGACATACCTTGACATGAAGCACAGCATTCGGCAAAGTCAAAATGAGGTTCAATGCAGTTACCGATGGGACAGATAGGAGTGTTACACTCTATCTCTGTGTCCTGCAAGATATAAAGACATAAAAATAGTTCAAATTCAACTTGTTCGTGTTTTACTCTTCAGACACTGAGCTGTGGACCCCTGTGTGCTAATTTTTTTAAAAAGTTTTTATATCAAAGGTTTCATGTTAATCTCTTTAACACCCTGCTCTACAAACTGTAATCAATGAAGGACGCAAACAGATCATCTATCCGATTATTGCAAATTCCAAGGAGATTGATCAGAACAATGCATGTAGGCCATTCGATTGTGCAAGTTTGCTGATTCAGTGATCCAACGTGCGTGTAGTAATGTGGCCCCTGCACTTGAAGACTTAAGGGAATGGCTGGATTCACTACAGCTCAGTTGCAATGATACAAATGCAAAACAATTATATTCCATAAAATGCGATTTTATGTTCCCCAAAAGTGAACATGTAATCAAGTTTAATGCATCCAAGTTAATAATTCTTTTTTGAGAGAATCTTGAGTAGATATGAATACATCAATGGTGTACATTTATACACGATGCATCCACAAAAAGATTAATTTAGAGTAATAAACATGGAGAACAGTCATTTCACATGGTTTTGGATGTGCGAAACTGATTATTTATTTTTTCGAGTAACAAACATGTATCACAGTTTTTTTTACATAATGTTAAAAACAATCCTCCTAGATAAATCTTATAATGATTTCAATAACAATTGGTAACTTTAGAAACCATGAAATTATTGTTGAGCAACGATACATCAACACATGGAGGATTTTATCTCTAGGGGAATAACAAACCATTGCAACAAACCTTTAAAATGATTTTAATGATCATTTGTGAGCCAATAAATATGAAATAAAATATAAGAACACAAAACAAAAAGGAGCAACTTACAATACACCTGCACATGGGAGATTTTATCTTGAGGGGTATAACAAACCTTTGCAATAAGCCTAAGCAATGTATTTTACAACCAATAAATATCAAAACAGGTAACAAAAATAGGAATAACTTACAATACAACTACATGTGATACATTAAAATTGACAAGAATGGCAATAATGACCATTCGTGACCGAATAAATACAAATGATTAACAAAAAGAGGAAGAACTTACAATACATCTGCATGTGGTACATGGATCATCACCATCCTGCCACGTCTGGCCGTGACTGTAGATCGTTCCATCCTGTGATGTGCAGACGGAACACTGAGGGCAGCATTGTCCAAATGCTCGAACAGTCTGTGCGCAGTAGATTGGTGGACAGGTTTCTTCCTCACATACTACATTACCATTCTGGAAAGGATCAAAAGTCAGATATTAGATTTCATTTATATCAACAATGATAGCAAAAATTAAAAGATTAACCAACACAAAAACAAAATGCAAATTTCCTATAACATGCACTACGGTGTTTAAAAAGAAATTATTTGCATTAGTCACTATTAAAGCCCAAGTACAGTTTTGGTAAAAGCCAATATTTTTATCGCCAAATTGTGTCTCCAAATCTACTTAAAAAGAAACATGATATCATGAACATGTTGTACAAAAGATTGTACGAAAAATTAACAAGTTTTGGAAAAGTTATAACCTAAAGTGTGGAAGATATTTTAGCGTCGTAGCCCCCGACGCTAATTCAATATTTTCTTTCTTGATAAAGGACAGCTTCTCATGAACAGAATTGGATGAAAATTTCAGAATTTATTCTTTATGTATTCCTTTTTAGCATGCTTTAATAAAATCTTGGAAATAATTTTGTATATGCCCAATAAGAAGTAAAATATTGTTATAACCAAGAGAGGGCGCTAAATACGATTTAACGGTCAAATTCAAATTTTCAAAAGAATTCGCTCGTAGAAAATTATGGTATGATCTTGAAATGTGTATACAAACTATATGTCATGGAATATATCCCCAAAATTCACATTTCTTTAATCTTTACCAAAACTATACATGGGCTTTAACATGATTTAATCTACATCAAATTCATCCAACAAAATTATGCACAAAATGATTTCCCATTACATGTACCACTAAGATACATATATATTGACATTGTCAGCTTTCTACTCATCTAATATTATTTCATCATGTACTAATTATTCCTTTCATTCCTCTTCAAAATAAAATAAAAAGTGTAAAATCCCTTACCTGGCATTCACATCTCCTACAGCTGTCATCATTAGGTTGGAAACTGGATCCGTTCCTGTAGAGGTTGCCTTCAAACTCACACACAGTGCAATCAGGACAGCACACACCCTCTATCTGGACACCATGGGTGCAGGCTGATGCCTCCATGCATGGGAGGGGGATGCAATTGACGACAGTGTCCTGCAAAGAGGAATTCGTTTTCTAAAATTACACAAAATAAAATGATATTTCATTCACTCTTGTTATCATGGTCATAAGCACATCATCACCACCATCATGACCATCACAATCAGGATAGCATACACCCTCTACTTGGACTCCATGGGTGCAGGTTGATGCCTCCATGCATGGGAGGGGGATGCAATTGATGACAGTATCCTGTAGATTAGGGAGAAAATTGATATTCTCAAATTATTGCAGATGAAATTATATTTTCTTCACTTTTATTACTGCGGTCATAAACACATCATCACCATCATCATCATCATCATCATTAAAACCAAGTACACACCCTCTATCTGGACACCATGGGTGCACGTTGATGCCTCCATGCATGGGAGGGGTTGGCAGTTGATGACAGTGTCCTATGAATTCCGGGAAAATGGATATTCTCAAATTACTCAAAATAACATAATATTTTCTTTACTGTTGTTACTGCGGTCATAAACATATGATCACCATCATCATGATCATCATAATCAGGACAGCACACACCCTCTATCTGGACACCGTGGGTGCAGGTAGATGCCTCCATGCATGGGAGGGGTACGCAGTTGATGACTGTATCCTGTAAAATGTGATTATAAGATTTCCTACAATGATCGTGAAATATCATGCACCCAAATTTGCATATATACCCTTGTTTAAAAATTTTGTTAACATTGTCATCATCATTATCTTTATGCTTATACTTATACTTATATAGCGCAGAAACTATATTAATATATTTTACTGCGCTAAAAAGACTCTTATTTAAGTAAAGACATAAGTGGTAAAGTAGACTTATAATGGCGTGTCATAATAATCATTATAATTGTTGTCGTCATAATAATAATGATAGCAATATTCCTCATTATTATAATGATTGCAGTAACCATTATGATTATCCTGATCAGTCTCACCGTCATCACTATCATCATCACTACCAACATCATCAATATCACCCCCAAAGTTTACATTAGCATCATCATCATCATCATCATCATCACCACAAGCATCACACCATCACTACCATCATCAACCATCACCATTGTCATCATCATCATCATCATAATTATCATCGTCACCATCATCATTTTCTTCTTACCAAACAGGTGCATTCTTGACATGGATCAGTGGATGAAATCCAAGATTCTCCACTCCTGTGTTCACTACCATCACTACCACGACAGAAGGCATCTAAAATGAAAAGATATACAAGTAGCCTTATATATATTCACACATTTAAAAACTGTCCAGTAAAAGGAATTAAGGCAACTTTTCACTGGAACTATTCATGTACAAATATTCCAATCTGTTTTTATATAGCACATACAACAGGGCACATCTCGTCATAAACTACTATATCCGTCATTAAGCAGACAATCTAACCATTACGACTCATATGCCAAATTATGAAGATAACTTCCAACAACTCATAAAAGCATACAAAACTTACAAACAATATACATTAAAAGTCACCATTGGTTTCAAAGTCATTTAATATTTCATATCTATTTGTACCTATATTACCAGGTAATTTTTAAAAAAAATTAGAATCATGCATTATTAACCCATTAGCAACCTGATATTGTGTACAAATGTCCTATTACTCACTGGCAGGTGTAGGGTCTAACATTTTTATGGACGATATGAAATAATTTGAACATGCTTATAATTTTCAGGCGATTCAGTTGATGAAGGTAAAAGATGAGATACTTACAAGTTCCTGCACACGATGGACAGCATTCCCCAGCCACTGTGGTCGTTACAGGGCAGTTCAGCATCGGACATTGCTCTCTCTCTGTACATTGAACTGATCCTTTCTGTGTTTGATAAAATATTATTAATGAATGGTTATGAGTGCAATGGACAAAATAGTCCATGAGAAGAAAGATGAAAGATCATAACAAATATTTACACCTGAAGATGGAGAAAATATATTCAAAACATGCAATTCTTATCCCTGGGCAGTTCAGCATCGGACATTGCTTCCTCTCTGTACATTGAACTGATCCTTTCTGTTACAGATCATGAAGATGAATAAAATAAAGTATCAAAGGCTCATTCAATCAACTCTTTGGCGCCTATTTACTACCATCTAGCAGTTGCACAGGGACCATATGAATATATTGAACGACTCCTAGTAACAAAATAGAGCTTGATCTTTCCATCCTAGTAGAATCTTAATCATAAGCAAAATGACAAGGAAATGAAGTGAACACACAAGTATATAGAACAAGCTTTTACTCCACAGCTCTCCATTATCAGATAAGCACTTTCAGCAGTTTTCAATATTTATTAACTCCTAGTAACAGCCAGTCTTATCTATGTAGAGTAGCCACTCAAGTTGTATCAAACTGTTATTTCAGTTGGCCCTGTAATAGTGTAAACTATATATATAGCTATTATGTATGAACAGTTTCAATAAGGGCACTGTTTCACCAAGTTATGAAAGACTTTAACCCTAATATAAATATTTTTGCGACGTGTCATGATTTTTAATTTACAAGTATCGCGCAAATTTTGAGACCAAATTCGTCACATCTGTGTTTACTGTTTTTGTGCCACACCCATTTGAAAAAAAATTGTTGGCCCCCAAATTGCTACAATTCTTGGTTTCGTGTACACAGTCAATGCAAACTGTGTTTTCAGTAAAATATCACAAAAACTTGAATAATTTGACTTCTGATGGCTAAAATAGCATAGCTCAAAAAGCTCGGCCTGATCAGGGTTAAGCACAATTGGTTTGAATTCTGTTTTTGCATTGAATGAAGCATAATATCATTGATCATTAAGATAAAGAAATGGATACCAGTCATTCTTAAAGTTTTCCCTACCTTGATGAAACACCAACCTTGATTGAGCTGTGCGTACATCTACGCATGACTGTATGAATGATGGGTGATCCTTTCTTTGGTTCCATTCAGCGCTATGAGTTATAATTGAGTGCGGGAAAGGATCATCAGTCGATTGTACAGTCATGCGTAGATCTTCGAACAGCTCTATAAAACACAATCCAGGACTACTTTCAAGAAGGCTCTTCCCCCTTTTTCTGTTCACAATTTTGCCCCTTGCATTTTATTTATACAAAAACAAATCATTCAACCTCTGTATGAATGAAAGAACTCACATCACAGTGGCAAGTCTTGCATGTATCCAGAGCTGGGTTGAAGTATTCACCATCAGGGATGATCTGACCCAAGAAATAGCAATCTGGAAAAAGAAGTTTAAAATATTTTCATGGTTTAAAAAAAATATGTTCATACATGATATAATAGTCTTTTATATTTGACTTAGATATAACTTTCAGACCTGTTAAAATAAAAGATTCATAAAGAAAACGTTTAGAAATAGGTACATATTTTCATAATCACCAGAAGACTTATTAATTCAAGAGAAATTCAAGCAAACTAGCAAAATTCTGTTTTGTTTCCAATTCAATCTTCACCTTTCTCTAAAGTTTCAACAAGAAATTTTTCTTTCTATAAAAGGGAAAGGTGATTGTGCTGCACTCAACCCAGGTAATGTTAATAGGTACCGGCAGGAAGAAATTCCTCATATGCAGAAGTACCCGAAATAAGATAGCCACGGCATACCTGGGTACTAAAGCAACAGAGCGCTTAGAAAAACTTCAAAGTAAGTGCTACAGTCAAACCTGTCTATAGTGGCCACTGTCTATAGTGGCCACCTGTCTATAATGGCCACGTAAATTGATTCCCTCTGGGTGAAAATGCATGTTATGGAACCTGTCTATAGAGGCCACCTGTCTACAGTGGCCACTTTTTCTGTTTCCCTTGGGATGGCCTCTATAGACAGGTTTGACTGTATATGGATTTTGCTATTATTATCTTTATTATTTATTTATTTATTTATTTATTTATTATTTCAACAGGGTAGCCCATTCAACAAAAGTTGATCTTCCATGGGGCCCTGCATGCAAGCATAAAAACAAGTAAATATATACAAATTAAAACATATACTATTACTATATACTATATACTATTATCATTGGTATGTATAAAACAAATCCATGTCATGATCTTTATTTCAATTCAGAATCCTTTGGAAAATTATGAGTACATGTATTATTGAGCATGATGAGCTTCCTTACTTCATGTATTACCATCTAAAATATTCTAAAAATTCTCTGAGAATCTTCAGTAGATATGAACCTAGTGAAGATGAATATGTATGGTTAGTAGAACTGCAAACTGGTATAATTCTTTGCTTTGTTCTATTTTAAGTACATTTCTTAAGTTAAATCTATTACACAACTTAACTACATGTCTAATCCTGAAATAATTTTCATAAGGCTCAACGACAAGTGAAGCATGAGGGTCAAAGTTTGACTTTGATCACTTATTGTGACATACCTTCACAAAGAGGGCAGCATTCGCCAGGTGGATGATAGGGGGCGCTACATTGCACATTACAACTTGTAGGCTCACAGATGACGTCTCCACCAAGACAGATGCATGAGTCACACTTATCAAAAGCAGATTTGAATGTTGCCCCATAAGAAAATCCTATGCCATTGTAGTAGCAGCCTGAAACATATATAATACACACAATACATAAACTCTGCCATCGTAAATTGTTTTCATTATTATTGTTATCATCATAAACTTAAACAACCATTACTATCATTGTCATCATCATCATTATCATTGACAGAACATTAGAAAGCATTTTCCTATTCTTTATTTGTCCTGTGTATTCACACATGTGAACAATTGCAGTATAACTGCTTAAATGATACATATTCCAGTACACTGGGATACCATGTGAAATTCAGCATTCTGTTGAACTATTTTTTTTGGTAGTGCTATATCCCAACATCTGCACACTCTATCACACTGTAGTAAAGTATGTTACGTCTTAAAGTTAGTTGGATGTAGTTGAATATTCCCTAAATTTTCTGATCTTTTCTTGATTACTTTTTTTTTCTAAGAGGACACTACAGATGTTGCTCGTTCATTGTGACGATTTTACCAAATCTGAATTTGTATACTCTCTGTTCAATACTGGCAGTATATAACATGGTACCCGTGGGTGCAGCATTACCTCGATGTTTGGCATGCCGAATAACATCTGTTGTGGGAGGGGGCAGGTAGAAATACCTATAAGTCTGCAAAAATGCAAATGCAATGTTAGAATGGATAGTATTGACTCACCATTACAATCAGGACAGCATTGCCCCCTCACGTGGACTGGGTTGTTACAGTTGAACTCACACTGCTCTCTGGAACACTGTACCTCACCGGACGGCTGTTAAAACACAGGAAAATGGATAAAATATCAATAATATAAAAATGTATTCAATCTATATCCAATGGCTCACATGGGATTAACATCGTCTGTTTGGAGCAAAGAGGGAGTTAACTCAATTTGGGTGATATGGAGTTATCAATATCAGCATGTTTGTATAAATCTGCTCCATTTTATGCTTTTTTGTGATACCCAATAAGTTGCAGAATTATATATACATGTAGCTAACTATATCTTTACAAATCTTGTTAGAGCACTTCTGGTTTAGTGAGTTGTAGCCGACCCCCACACAATTCAAGGGCAGTTATTATGCACGTCAAAATCTTTTACCCTAAATATCTCAAATTAGCCAAAATGAGTTAACGCCCTTGTGGTTCCAAACAGATGATATAGGCTATTGCAGTGTGATAAAATGTCTGGTTACTATCAAAACAAATTCTTGAGCAGAATGAGGCAAGATTCAAACCTGTCAACTCGTGCTTCATAAACCATCGTCGAAAATGATAAACCAACACCAGTCTTTGACCTATTATTTTTTACTTCCTGTATAAACATAATATGAGGCTCGTCGCGACAAAAGGGCCCTTAAGCTGTTTACGCGTACGCGGTAAAACTCTGCGCGGTAGCGTGACGTCACAATGACCTGAAAAGGATAATGGAAAGAGCTAGGTTTAGT
>BQKZ01002647.1:58866-74060 GCA_036244855.1 Temnopleurus reevesii | reverse complement strand
AAAACATGTCGACTGATTTCCCAAATGATACTCGCAGAATTTGATCGAGAGTTGAGACGGAAACAGCGCAGTCAAAAGAAGCGAATTTAATCAAATTTAGGGATGTTCACGCGGTTCCATAAATCATCACATCGCATCGGTTATATTTGCATTAAATGCTCCTTCAACGTAAAGGCTGACTCACATCTTTGCGTTTTAAACCTTCGTTGGCCCAGCGTTTTGGAAAATTAAAAGCGCCCCCTCAAAGACGCAGGTCATACGGTGAACTGACATTCGGCGTACGCTTCTTGAGCGCAAGCCAAACTTCAGTCTACCGTCTGATCAGCGTATACTGTGCGCACAAGGAGCCTTTATAATGTCCAAAAACGCTGGGTCGCCGCAGGTTAAAAACGCAAATGTATGAGTCGACCTAAACGAGCTTGACTGAGACCGTATGCTATTTACTCAAGGAATGAGATGGAAAAATGAAAATTCGACAATTTTGTTTGCTAATAACTAAAGAATAATGTAATCATGTAGATTCACTGCGACATTTATTTGTTTCAGGTCAGTATTTTGTAGGGCGTGATTCCGTTGTGTAAAACTATGCATGACGTAACGCTCAATCATGTCAATTGCTTATTGTAAGAAAAATAATATTTGTCTTTTTTTAATCTCGAGATGAAAATACTTAACGTGGAGGAAAAATTATGGCCCAAAACATTTGGGTCTATGTGCTCTCGATTTTTGTACCCTTCCATGTGTATTCGAGTACTATAAAAACAACAACCATTAAATGTCTGTCTCCTCTTCCTCTTTCTCTCCGTCTTAAACTCACACGCACATACACACCACACTCACGCACTCCCACCTCCACCCACACTCAAAACACAAACACGTGAACACACACACATACACAAACACAAACCCGCCTATCCACATAGTCAAACACAGTCATACACTCCCACCCACAACCATACTCACTCACAAACACACACAAAAACACGCACACAAACCCGCATATCCACACCCACACCCACACACATACACAACATACATGCACACAAACACAAACCTGCATATCCACACAAATGCACACACACACATACACACATCCACTCCCACTCACACCTAAACCCATCCATCCCCATAGACACCGATGCACACACACACACAAGGGCACACAAACACACTCAAATAAAGCCCAAAAAATGGAGAACGTCAAATTGACGCAATA
The DNA here is from genome assembly GCA_036244855.1 of Temnopleurus reevesii. Lineage (NCBI taxonomy): Eukaryota > Metazoa > Echinodermata > Echinoidea > Temnopleuroida > Temnopleuridae > Temnopleurus > Temnopleurus reevesii. The sequence continues at coordinate 72,844 of BQKZ01002647.1, read as the reverse complement.
AAATGGCGCCGCGTGTTGGTCGGGCTCGCACAATTTCAAATCAACGTTCCCTTGGTCGTTGCCTGAAGAATCCTTTTATAGTCAAGTATATCTATACCGAGAGCATACGGCAGTACATTCATGTTGGGAGATTGGCTAATAGGGGGAGTCTGGTCAGTCGGGGAGGGGATGTACTGATTTGTATATTGTGAAGATCTGGTCTGGGCCAGTAAATTATTGATTTGATTGAAATCACAAAAATTAGATAGACAGATAAAAAAAAAGTTTAAAGTAAATTGGTCAATAAATAAAAAAGTGTTATGAATATTTCAATAAGCTACCAACGAATTTCATGCAAATTTGCCAAATTTGGCCATGTGTTAAGACGTATACCATGCACCAGCCAACCATTAAAGTGAGGGATTCAATATTTCTAAAATGTAAATCAATGTGTTAAATGATATTGGCGGTAGTTATGGAAAGAATTCACTTTATTTGTTTTAACCATAGATTTCTACTGGAAAACATTGTCAATCATAGCGGTAATTGCCAATATATTTTCTTTAATATACGCACGAAAAATAATTGCAACAATACCAATCTATTTCTTTCTTATTTCATTATTTAATTTGCCATTCCCTTGATTCCTTATTCATCAATTAAGGTCTCATCATACAGGGCAGCCATTTCAGTAACAAATAGTGTTCTTACAAGTAAAAGAAAAGTATGAACGTATATTTATCTACTTGATATTTTAGTAGAATTTCATCCTTTTTTGGAAAAGAGACTATATTTCTTAATGTCAATGTCATGTTGAAGTGACGATATCATTCATGACTGTGGCCATTACATTCGATAAAAATAGAATAGCTCTTATTCTAAAAGCCGAGTCACACTTTTGCATTTTTAGCCTGCGTCGGCCAAGCATTTTTCACAATTAAAAACAAGGCACAAAGACGCAGGTCATACGGTGGACCGACGTTCAACTTATGCTCTTTGAGCCAAACGTAAGTCCATCGTCTGATACGGTAAGCGATACAGTGCTATCGGGGAGGCTTTTTAATTTTTCAAAACACTGGGCCGACGCAGGCTAAAAACGCAAAGGTGTGAGCCAGCCTTCACCAAGGTCTCGTTATACAAGACAGTCCTTTCAGTAACAAATAATGCTCTTAAAAGTAAGAACATTTATTTACCGATATTTAAAGAAATTACTCATTCATTTCTTGATGTTAATGTCATTGCTCATCTGACAATGCCCTTACGTACACCCAGGATGGTGAGACGAAGGGAGGGGGGGGGGGGGGGGGGGGGCCCCCCCAATCGGGAATTTTTGGCCCCCNAAAAAAAAAAAAAAAAAAAAAACACGCATGATACAGTGATACAGAAGACATCGTCATTTTATACCACAGCATTCGATGAAAATAGATAGGCGCATCTTCATTCTTGGGGTGTGAAAAATACATTGCCGCTCGCTCCGGTAGCTCGAGTGTCAGGGTGTGACTATTAGTGCGCCCACTTGATACAGCGCTGATGCATCTTCACCGTAATTTGATTTGCAGTGCCAAACACTTACCAATAAATGATTATCCATAATGAATTCCCCTCCCCATTCATCAAACGACTTGATATGAGGTTACGTCCGACTATCTTTAAGACGCAGTCAAACATTTGCGCTAGGCAACGCTTCCCGAACGTATTGGACTTTTAACATGTTTAAGGACTTAAAACCTTTGTGCTTTTGGTCAAGGTATCCGCAGCGTTGATGAAATTTGGAAGATGCTCCAGAAATGAAGAACTCCGGAGAGAGCACGCTTAGCTGATGCCGGTGAGTGAGAATGAATTCAAGGTCAGCCAAGTGCTCTTCATTCGAGTTACTGTGAAAAAAAGCTCGGATCTTCAATTTTATATACATATAGGGCATGACTATACACATTGACTTGAAATCTAAATGAGCGACTGAGCCTGAAACACGCAATTACACACTAATTATGATTAACATCTGCCCAGCGTTTTCATGAATTGATACTTAAAGAACGCATAGTGAAAGCAAAAAATACAGGGGAAAGACGTTTAATAATAATAATAAGAAGAAGAATAATTGAATTTATATAGCACTTTTCCAGAGGATACAAAGCGCTGCTTAAAAATACATATACATTCAGCTATATTAGTAATGATAACGATGGGTTTTGAGGTGTTTCTTGAAAAGGTTGAGTGATTTGGTATTGCGGAGAGATGCAGGGAGACTATTCCAGAGTCGTGGGGCCAGGGACTGAAAAGAGTTGAAACCGGCCTGTTTTTTAGACTTTGGAATCTTATAGGAAGGGGCACAGGTGGAACAGAGAGAATATGACGTTTTCTGCTGTTGAAAGAGTGAGGAGATATAATGAGGAGTTGTCGTAGACAGTGATTTATAAGTTTGAACGATAGTGCGGTATGTATTCTTTACAATGCAAATATACTGGTGTTAGATTTAAAATATCTCTTTGTATCATCACGAGAAAAGTGTTGAGATAACAACTGTTTGGAATCAAGTCATTATGTTTAAGCCCCCGAATAAGACACGTGGGTTATTTTAACACAATTCTGGTGTGAATCTTCTTCATTTTGCAGTGCAGCTGACGCTAACACGTGCATACATTGAACACCAGCCATACGCTCGTACTTTGTCTCAACATCTGCCAAGCATCTTCCATCCGTATTTACGCGCTAATGGTGCGTCTTTCAAATTTCATGAATGATTGGTGGACGTTGGCTTTAAACGCAAAGGTGTGATTTATTCTTAAAGGCCAACTCACACCTTTGTATTTTAGCCTGTGTCGGCCCAGCGTCTTTGACAATTAAAAACGCTTCCCTATAGCGCACAGTATACCCTGATCGGATGATGGACTGACGTTTGGCTTGCACTCAGGGAACGTACGACGAACGTTAGTCTACCGTATGACCTGCGTCTTTGTGAGTCCAGGGAGCGTTTTTAATTGTCAAAAACGTTGGGCCGACGCGGGCTAAAAACGCAAAGATGTGATTGAGCCTTATGAGGAGGAATGATGCTCGAGCGGGTAGGAACTCACTGACGACCAAGTGAGCGAAATAATTATTCAGATATGCAGATATAATTAGTTTAAAGCTGAACACGCCTTGAGCAATTTTATTTTAAGTAGATTTGGCGCCCTATAAAACCCAGACATTATCAATAGCACACCTAAATTAAGTTATTGATATACTGTACACGTATCTTATCTATAAATGTTCATAAATGAAGTCTTTGGAGATGTTGCCATATATACAAAAGTATGCATATACCCTAAACCGACATCTTTCAACGGTACGCTTTTAACGTTTCTTTTAAACGGAACCACAAAATAAGAATTGAGCAAAGCAAAATCCATTGATTTATTGAACTGCTGAAGGGTAAATACATAATTGCAGTATATAAATGAACTCGAATAGATAGTATTATTTACTGTTGAGTGGTCTCGTGGTTTTAAGCATATGGTATTTGGTAAATGTTACAAATTTAGAGAATCTATAATTAAGATAACGCCTGCAATTATTATCGGAAATTCATTCATGAAAAAACAGAAGGGGGGGGGGGAGACGGGGGGAGGGAGAGACAGAGAAAATGAGAGAGAGAGAGAGAGGAGTGTATGGAGGTACACATAGACAGAGAGCTTAGGCGAAAGGAGGGGATGACGTTTGTTCGTTTGTGTTTGTGTGTGTGTGTGTGTATTTTTTCAGTGAGAAGGGGATCAAATTAAACTAAAAGTGCGTGAACATTGGAGGACAAGTATGCAAATATTACAATGACAATTTGAAACGGATCGTAAAATATGCTAAAATAAATCAATAATATTCGAACTATACAGATAAAGTTACGCAATGGGGATGTATGTCCCTCAAGACAGTTAATTGTTCCTCGTCTATTCATCAGTACATAAACGAATCTTTTAATGGGTAGAGTTGAAAATACTCGGGAATATGCAATGCCCCTTCATTTATTCTTTTTAACACTTTGATGCTCCTTGATCATAAAAAGTACTATGTTGGATGAGGCTGAATTCAATAATCCTATGTGTTACCTTTCCACATCCGATGACAGTATAATTATCTCTGATGACACAATTTCTTAAAAAATGGTAATTAATTCAAACGTTAATTTAATAACTGCGACCTATTTTTTCTGAAGAGGAAATCGTGAATAGGGTGATGAGATTAGTTTTTCAAGAGACATTTTCTTTCCTTTCTTCATGAAAGAAGGAATCCAGTTCGAAACCTTGAAACTGCTTTTTCCTTTTCCCTTTGTGTGTGTGTTTGTGTGTTTGTGTGTGTGTTTAGACGTAATTAACATTTTGATTAAAAAGAGGTCAGTTCCGGGGAACTTTTAAGCGCCTTTCTAAATGCATTATGGCATTAAATGGAATTTAGGAGTAAACAACGGCATTCTTCAGCAAAATTGAATAACGAATCTTCTTGAAGACATCTTATTATGTTATTTTCCTTCGATCAGCTCCGTTTGACGTAGTAGACATTCCAATGATTTCATTATGAGCACCCCTTCTCATACATGATGATAATTGAGTTCGAGTTTGTCTCGATGTTTGGATGTAATTAAGGATGACGATTATCATGGTACTTCAAATCCATTATCATGCTGCGCCCAGCATGTAACGAAGGGTACTTGAAGGGGGCTTTTCAGCAAAGGCCTCCGATGCCAAGAGATCATAGTTCCGCCATTCAAGAACATAGTTGAGATGGTCATTATATTGGGATATGTGTGATCTTGTGGATGTATGATTCTTTGTGTGAATAGCTCTTGCTTGGTCGCAAGAGGGGATGTGTCAAGGAAAATTGAAGAACATAGGTAAACAGGAGGGTAGTCCAGAATTGATAATGGTGATGATGATGATGATGATGATGATGATGAAGATGATGATGATGATGGTGGTGGTGGTGATTGTTGTGGTGGTAGTGGTGGTGATGTTTTTGATGACGTTGATGATTATGATGATGAAGATGATAGTGATGCAGGTGGTGGTGGTGGTGATGGTAAGGTCGTTGCTGATCATAATTATTGATGATGAAGATTATAATGATAATCGTCGTGATGGTGTTGGTTATGGGGATATTGACGATGAGGATGATGATAATGATAATGATGACAATGATGATGACGACAATGATGGTAATGATGATGATGAGAAGGGAGAGGATGATGGCAGTTACGGTTATGCTGATAAAGAAGAATGCAATGATGATGACGATTAAGAAGAATGCGATGATGATGATAATGATGATGATGATGATGATGACGATGATTATGATAATGATGGTGGTAGCGGTGATGATAATTGTAATGTTGATGATTGGATGTAGTTAAGGATGACAATTAGCATGGTACTCCAAGTCTATTCTTATGCTGCACTCAGCTTGTAACAGAAGGAACTGGGACAAGACCTTTGGAATAACATTTGTAAGAACCAAAAAGTTGCCTCGGGAAAAACAAAAACATCCAAAGACAAACAAGAGTGAAATTGAAGAAGAAAGGAAGAAAATGTCTTGGTGGAAAATAAACAGAACTAGAGAAGGGGGAAACACAAGATTATGTATCCAGCTTCGGTATGTCAGCACGAAGATAAGTAAAGTGCATCCATCCTAGTCTTTAGCTAGTCTTCCGGCACAGACAAGTTGATTCGATTATGCACTTTGAATAGTTTGTAATGCAAGGTCGGTGGTCAAAGACTACATGAATTCATGCACAAATGAGGCTATTATGTTACATTGTAATAATCAGGACGTTGCTGAACTAGGCTTCTGTCAAGCCGAAATGGTTTTGGGATGAAATTAAAATTTAGGGTCTGTGCTTCCAGACTATCCTTAACTGTCCGATTTCCCGCGCAAAAGCTTCCCGCCAAAAACTTCGCTATGAAGGTCAGGCAAATAAAGGCGCTAAGCCCGGCAGATGGATGCCTCCGTGGATCATAAGCGATGCGCGGGTGCCTCTGCCGATAAATCGACTCAATTATGCGTTCTGCATGCGCGCATCAATCACAAATTCGGAAACCCTCCAAATACACAGCAAAATCGAGACAATTCAGATCCGAGGTACAGAGACGTGAAGGCTGACTCACACCTTTGCGCTTATGGGCAACGTCTGCCGAGCATTCATGACGCTCCGTGAACGCAGTGATACCGAGGAAAGACGCTTAGCCGACGCTAACGCGTGCGTACGTCGAGCGGTGGAATAACGATTTGAAAGTAGACTCGGTCAAACGTCTGTAAATGTAAAGGTGCATTAGAATGGGATGACCAGCATCATTTTCCATCGAAATGTAAGTGGGGGGGGGGGGGGGGGGGGGGGGGGTCCAGGTTCAGTCTTTGGTATTAACATGATAAACCGGCAAATCGCTTTTGTGGCTTTTGTCCCATTTAAAGCATTCATTCTTCATATTTTTTAAATTTAATGCATATGTCACCTCTTCCCTCCCCCAACTTTGGCAATTTTCCTTTGGAGATTTAACGAACATTTCCTCCTATGTCAACATGTAGTTCCTTGATCTTCCTTCTCCTCCACCACATATTTCTCCCCATGTTCCTAACCATACGTCTTCTCTTTTCATCATCTATGATCTTTAATATACATTTGCATTTATCTGCACGGCCACGCCCCATGGGTTTAACCGTGTAAAAATAGACGAATCAAATCATTTCAAATCAAATTAAAAAGTAATGTAATCTTCTTTTCTTCTTTCTACGTTTAAAGTACTTATTTTTCCATATTCTGGTTATGTTTTTCATTTTCATATTATTCCTATATATTCTTCATCTAATCTCCGTATTTTTGTTACTTCTATAAAGACTTTCCTTTGCTAAAGTTTTTCTTCTTGTTTCTACGATTCCTCTCTTTGTATTCATCTCACTCCCTATATCACTTGCTCATCATTTTGGTACCCACCCCTTAAAAAAAGTAAGAGTTGCACCCATCTCCCCCTACCTCTCCCCCTCTTCCTCCTCCTCCTCCCCCATTTACCTTCCCCTCAACCCCATCCATTCGCTCTTCTTACAATCCTATATGTTCATCGAACCTCTCTCAACACCCTCTCCATTCTCTCTCTCTCTCTCTCTCTCTCTCCCTCTCTCTCTCATTCTCTCTCTCTTTCTCTCTCTTTATCCTCCTCATCCTCACCTACTTTCCCTAAATCCCCACTCGCTCTTGCCCCCTCTATCTTTTAATCTTCCTCCCCCTTTTACTTTCTTTCATTCCCATTCAATCGCCCTCTCTCTTTTCCTCTTTTCAGCCGCCTTTTCGCCCTCCTCCCCATCCACTTCTTTCCATCCCCCTCATTCGCTCTTTATCTCTCTTTCTCCCCCTCTCTTTCTCTCACTCTACCCTCCTTCATCCCCATTCCCTCTCCATCCATCTTACTTATCTAATTTATCCTTTCAGTATTAAGCGATCGCCGAAGGTTCGACCAACGTCAGGTAGACGTAAAAAAGTACATCCAACTTTTTAGTAAAGAAGCAAAATGCAGAAGAGATACAGGAACGATTTATATATCATTCAAAATAAATAAACAGTAACAGTCACGGTAAAGTATATAAGCAGTAAAATAATGTCACAAAACGGGCAAAGTTACACGGAACACCGTTGGACTAAATGAATCGTCTTTTTAGCAACATTTAGTTTGGATAACATTTTTTGTCCCACCGATAAAAATTTCCATCTTCAACTCGTCAAGATTTATTTTCGCATTTATTTTTAGATAATGAATTAAAATATCATTGTTCACTGAAAAAAGATCAGACGGTGGACCGACGTTCGTTTTGCACTCAAGGAGCGTACGCTGAACGTCAGTCCACCATATGACCTGCGTATTTGTGCGTTAATATACCGTTTTTAATCTTCAAAACGCTGGGCCGACGTAGACTAAAAAAGCAACGTTGGCCTTTACTCTTATTCTAAATTTACTCTCTTTAGTGAACATTTCGCTTACTATTTTCTTAGCGTGTATTAGTACCAATGCGTTCTGAATTCCTTGGATTTGAAGTCTATTTAATACGTTGTACGAAGGAACCATTTAATAATTTAAATTCAAATCACATGTCTAAAATTTGTATATTGAAAATTCCAATCTAATTTTGGTTGGTCTCTAAATATAATCTTTTAGATGGCCTTTTCAGTCCTAGGAACTTAGAGAGTATGCGGAAAAGTGCACATTTAACATCCATAGAAAATATTGTGTCAACGTTCGCTAAAAATATTTATGAAAGCTCTCGAGTCGAAAGAAATTCAAGAGCTCGCGTCGAGTGTTTTGACTGCGGGCAATGCCAACCTTTGAGGACTCTGCGTCAGAATTTTTAATAAAACAAATTTCGAACAAGAGGGTTACTTCAGTGAAGGCTATACTTTGAATGATGCACTTGATGGAAGATGATTTTAGAATTATTTTTTTTTTCGAGTGAGTACTCAGATTTGGTGTCAGCTTACCTGAATAGCATTGGTTACATTCCATCCGGCGTCCCAGGCGGTAATTTGCTTTCTGACGATATTCGCGTTGTCCCCCTCCCCCGCCGGCTTCCCGTCCTCTCCAAGATGCTTTACAGCGCCACCGTTGCGTTCTGCCCCTAAGCCACCCGCGGGCTTTCCGTTCTCCATAGCGGACGAGTCATCGCTGTCTCCGCTGCTGCTCGGGCTTGGAATCACCGTGAGTTCCGTTGCATCCTGCCTGGCGAACGGGACGCTCTCATCGCCTCCCGACAGCCGAAACAAATCCACGAATCTGTTCACAAAACGACCTCCAAACATATCTATTTTCAAAAAGCGATGGCAATAAAATATCCAAATTAATGATATCAGAGTGCCCGCATCCTATAGCACACATTTACTCTTCATTAAATGTCGATTTTGTTACAAAGTATCGAATATCATTCATGAAATGTTGCTGATAGCTCGTAGCAGACGACAATTTTGGCGTCTCTCTCTCTCCTAAACTTTGCTCTTTCCAAACGAATGCACTCACATTCAAAACTGAACTGAGCTGAGAGCTGATCGCGCGTTCGGATTACGCACTTTTTCCCTTTACCCTCCCATTTCAGCACTTTTGAATTCGCGTGACCGTACTTAGTCATCCAAATAATATTGTTAAAAAGGGGGATTCCAAATAATTATAATAAAGAATATATACAGAATATGAATATAGTAAAGCAGAGCATTTAGGGAAAAGAGACCCAGCTGTATTTCTAGTCGATATAGATCATTTAGATCGATGCCTATCTTTGGTAGATGGAAATCTAATCGTTATAATTATTTGTTAAATAAGCTGATTATATTCTTTCATATTTTTGTTAAATTATTTTGTTGAATAGTGAAATAAGATTTGTAATATTTTGGTTAAATTTCTTGACAGTACATTTCGGCCCATTTTAATTCTCCACAGTCTTTTTTTTTCTCCTCTGTCTCTCTGTCTGTCTGTCTCTCTCTCGAGCTCCCTCTCTCTCTCTCTCTGTCTCTTTATATTCTCTATCTTTCTCTATATCTGAATCCTTTCTCATTTTCAAGTGGGAGGGGGCGCTGAGGGGGTAATATTAAGAGGTTGTTGCTATCTTCAGTAGATCTGAATATATCATTTCTGGTGTATTCTATTCCTTGAGGTGGCATCTTATTGCCCATCTTTTTTTCTTTCTCTTTCTCATTCTTTCTCTGTCGTTCCTATCAATTCTTCTTCAATTCTACCCTCCTTTCGTCTTTTTTACTGGCGCTCAACTTCAAAACCAACTTCCCTTGTTGTCCCATAATCAGACCATCAAAAATGTGTGTGTGTGTGTGTGGGGGGGGGGGCGACAACAGTTTAGTATTCGCAAGGATAATGTCCTCGCTCAGTTTTTTTTTTTTTTTTTTTTTTTAGATAACATGCTTGGCACTTGTGAACGCCAACAACATCAAAAATCCGCACTTCCCAAATTGCTCTAAAAATAACTATTACTATTTGTTTCTTCACCAGGAAGATGTGGTTTTAATGTAATATGGACATCAAATTGTCAAAAGCTGGCTGTCTTATGCACTTAAACACCATAATTAGTCAAACACACTCTTAGAAAATAGGATGCAAATCGGAACCCTTTAGTTTAAAATTTTCCTAAAAGATCCTCTGTGTAAGACAAAAAATGTAAATGGTACCATAAAGAACCTAAATAGATGTTATAAAGATAATGAATCTAAAAGTTCCAACACGCATGGGCCAATTCTTTCAAGACACCCCTTTTTTCTAAGCGTGCGGCTTACGTCACACACGAGCTGTCAGCTGTACAACCAAGCAGACGACATAGTAGCGATCGATACACACCGATTACCGGTGACGTGGGCCCGCTAAACTCCATTTTGATGGTCGGTTTTCAGTCCTTCCTCGGATCAGCGGGCGAATCAACGAACTCGCGTCGCTTCGGAAGGGGCGAATGCGAAGTACTCTCACTGCTCGGTAATCTCATAGATAAACATCCTATTCCAATATTAGCTCTGGTGTGGGGTTAACCTTCTTTTATTCACCCCGGATTTCTTTCTCGTGATTCGTTATGCTAAATTGTTATTAGTATATAAATTAGATTAAGATAATTTTCATGATTATAGTCAAGCATCCGTTTGCGCACGTCTATTGTAAAATGGAAGTAAATGTACAATTTGGCTTTGGAAGACATTTTTTTATTTTTACAAAGAAATTTAGGTCTAGTTAGAAGAAAAAAATGAGATATCAATGAAAATCAAGAAATGGGGAGAGGAGGTGAAAGGGAGAGATGGAGAGATATCGAGAAGAAAACAAAAAGTGAGAGAGTGAGAGAGTATGTGTGTGTGTGTAGGTGTGTGTGTATGTGTGTGTTAATTGTAAGTGTGTAAGCGGAAGGGCGGCGTGTGATAGAAATTGGGACGTGTGTGTTTCTGTGCGTAAGATGCACATTTGTGTGATTGGAGTGTTTGTTTGTGGGGGATGAGAGGGAGAAATTGTGTGTGTGTGTGCATTGTGTGATGGGTGAGAGAATTAGCGAGAAATTGTGTGTTTGTGGATTGACATGTAATCAGGAAAAAAATGCCATGGTGTAGGTGATTGTGAGGTGGTGGGTGTGTGAGTGAGGGTAAGAGGTGGAGATTATCTTGTGTATGTGTGTGTGCTTATGTGTGTATGTGTGTTTAATTTGGTAGATTCTGCGAATATATGTATGTGTGTGCTTTAGTGTGATGGAATGTCGGGGGTAAAATGTGCGTCTGATGAGAAATAGATTGTGTGTGTGGAGTGTGTGGGGGGGATGGGTTGGTGAGAGAGACCACGGTTGTGTTTCATAAAGATGAGTGCAGATCTACGCACGACTGTACGCACGACTGGCGACCCTTCCTTCGGTGTGATTGAAAAGGGTCACCAGTCGTTCGTTCAGTCGTTTGTAGATCTACGCAAAGCTGTATAAAACACAACCCTGAATATAACGGTAGCAGAAGCGAAGTGCAAACAGAAAGGCCACAGATGTCTACCATCAAGACCATGTAACATTGAAGAAAAAAAGTTCTTAATTTGAAGTAATCATCACTTCTAACTCCATCAAATCAACGTTTTTCAAGGATGTGATGACACTGTTGTAGTCGTTTGCAAGTCTTGTTTAACATTAAAGAGCCCAAGCTATTTTGATGTCTCTTGTAGTCGAACTCCCACATTGTCGGCGGTTCGTGACAAGATTTGGTACAGATGTAGAGCAAGACGTAATACTATTTAGTACCAATCAAATTCTCAAGGCCGGCCCGAATTCAATTATAAAGAGTAAATTCTGTCGCTTTTCACATTTCATCTAGTATCGACCAGAATATGAGTACAATATGGTTTCATACACCTTTAACATCTTCTGGGGCCAGTAACATAAAAGATGCAATTAAACTTACGATAAATATTAATCGTAAGTTTATGGCAGAACGCGTATCATAAAGATACGATTAATTTTTTAATAATCGTATCTCTTTTATGTTACAGACCCTTGGACATATTCCATTAATTTAACATATTCACAGCTCACTCGATAGATCGTCTGACTTGGAATAAAGCGGTCCTTCATGACGCAGGTTCAAACCCCACAACTGGACCTGGCTCTCGCCTTCCAACCAGAGGGCTGCGGTTCGAATCCCAACAATGACGTTAATTTCCATCAGCAAAAAAAAAAAAAAAAAAAAAAAAAAAAATCATCCACATTGTGCTGCACTCGACCCAGGCATGTCAGGTGAGGTAAATGGGGACGGCGGGAAGAAATTCCTTGTAATGCGGAGCACCGTAATGGCTGCCAGCTAGAGCCGGGTAATAATGAGTGTAAAGCTTTCAACGCCATGAGCACTGATAAGGTGGACCTGTGCGCTATACAAGTAGCCACCAACATCATTATTATTATTATTACTTCGTAAAATATTGCACCCTCATAGAGAGAGAGGGACAATATTGCACCCTAAAATGTGGTTCCATCGTTACATCGCATCGCGCCCTTAAAGGTGCAAAGCTTCACCCTCTTCTCAGAGTGTTCTATGTCAGATTACAATGTGATAGCAAACTGCTAGACGCAGATACTAGCGAAATAAGCAAGAGAGAAAAAGATCCACCCCTGTAAAATCGAGAATTTAAGGAAGGCAGATTGTCATCAGGAATTGATGAAAACAAAAGTTTACATTTCTATCTTGACTGGCGTCGCCCGATTGCAAGATGTACTTTCTTACTAGTTTGAAATAGTATATGAGTGGAAGATTGTAACTTGTCTCCAGACTGATTCTTAGCAGGAATTCATAAGGGTCTGCTGGCGTCTTCCGTGTTTGAGCTGTACGAGTATTATGATTACGTAATGATACCCAGATCATGAGATGTGATTTTACGGGATCCTGACAAACCTTCACTCGCCAATGTACTTTTTGTTTTTTAATGAGAAACAGCTAAGTATACAAAACCATCTATCATGTAAGCTTGAATTGATGGATAAATGGTTTCAATAAATTGAATTTCGCTGCCAGGGCTTTAGCACCCATTTGTATTTAGAATATGATATAATTCTGTAATTCTTCAAGTAATCTTCAAATTTCTTTCTTTCTTGGTGTGTATTATGTGTGAGTGTGTATACTTGTGTTATTTGTATATATGTATAGATGTATGTATCTGTATCTGTTGATGTGTGTGCGCACTAATGAATTCAAGAAGGGGCGCCCCTGACACATTGAAATTATTTCATTGGGAAAAGATCGGGTTTTTTTGCTTATCAGCTCTTCGTTGGGAAAATAAAAGTCATCGCTGCAGCCCCTCCATCCATTAGCAAATCCTTGATTTGAGATACGCATGTGCGTGAGTATGTGTGTGTGATCGTGTGCTTTGCTGTACGTGCCCATGCAGAACTAGCCAAAGAAATGGGCTTACCTAAAGTTGTAAATTCGTTGTAAAATATTCTTCTGTATACACATTTTAAGAGGATGGCCTTTTGATTCAGGAAGTGTAACCGGGATGTAACCGGGATGTTGACACTTCGATAACTTTATGGAATATTCGATTTAACGCTTCTAACTCTGTTTTAAATGATAATTTACATCCAGTCATGTGCATAAGTGTATATAGGCAGTAGTAAGTATTAATTGTTCTGTCTAAAAAAAAATAGATAATAAGAAATGATTTTAAGTACAAGCCTGCTCGAAAAGCAAACTCGTTTGTCTTCCGCTTTTCTTGAAAGCAATGCTCTTTTTATTTCTGGATTATGATTGCACCTGTCAATATGGTATAGGACGAGCCTAAATCGGCTAGGCAGCTGCAGAGTATCAAAAATATATCTGATTTCTCTCATATTCTTTAGCGATATGAATTAGATTAAATGTCCCACTTTTCGTTTTGGGTTCATAGAGGATGTGCTACTTTTACAGAGTCTGTGTATTTTGTCCTAAAATAGGTAGTAGTAGTTTTTAGTCATACTCGGCTATATGACCCGTTGTTGTGACAGAAGGGGGGGGGGG
>BQKZ01002647.1:35817-55163 GCA_036244855.1 Temnopleurus reevesii | reverse complement strand
CCGTGAATGGCTGCCGGGCTAAAGCCAGGGTAATAATAATGTAAAGCGCCTTGAGCACTCAGCAGAGTGGATACGTGCGCTATATAAATTGCATCTATTATTATTATTATTATTATTATTATGATGATGACGAATATGACGAACATGGAGGTAATGATGATGAAGACGATGATGATGGTGGTGATGATGATAATGATGATAATGGTGATGATGATGGTGATGATGATGATGATGATGATGGTGATGATGATGATGGTGATGATGATGATGAAGACGATGATGGTGATGATGGTGATGATGACGAATGTGACGAATATGGAGGTAATGATGATGAAGACGACAATGATGACGATGATGATGATGATGATAATGATGATGTTAATGATGATGTTAATGATGATAATGATAATAATGATCATTATGGTGTTGATGATGATGCTACTGCTAGTGATGATGATGATGAATGTAATAATTATGTACATGTATTTATATCAAACAATTTTTTTTTTTCTAGAGGTAAGATAAGCGTTTATCCCAATAAATCATTTAGCTGTGCATATCAACGCATACAAAATGAAATGCATCACAATTTTACCTTGTACGATTTATAGAGGTTTAATTTTCCTGGAAGTTCATGTCAACCGATTACTTCACAAAACAAATTAAACAGGCATTACATAGCAAAACATAAATATTGCACTTTATATGAGTTGGCATTTCTCTGATCTGTATATATACATATTTACAACAAGCGAACAATTGCTTTCTTCAACATTAAAATAACTGTTTCTTCTGTTTATACTTGACAGGCAGCAGGTACATGTATTTAAGATAAGAGTCTACCCCAAAATAATATTTTTTCTTAAAGAAGCAGAAAAAATGGTGAGTAAAACAAAAAAGTTTTAAGAAAACCGGAAAAGTAATGGGCTAATCAGTGGAAATTTCCAGAGATGTTGCCAATTTGATTACATCATGGGTGCACAACTAACCAAGGTTTTCATTATAAATATGGTGCAAAATTCCTCATTTTTACAGAAAGTTGCAAAGTTATATGTAAATATGCAAATAGTGGATCTACATATCTATCATAAAGATATCCTACGGTAAAAGTTTTGAGAAAAAAAATTTTATGACATTAATACGAGTGTAATAAATGATCAGTTGTGCACCTGTGACGTCATCAGTTGCCAATTTGTCTAAATATATACACACTCATAACTTTCTTACTAGCTCTCCCATTTTCTTATGTTCAGCTAATTTTTCTGTTCCTGTTGAAGAATATATTTTTTGGGGGTAGACTCCTTTTAAATACATGACTCATGAAACAATATGTAGGTCTTAGCTAATGTTACAGTCATAACATGTAGTTAGCTTTCATCTAGAGACCGGGTAGCAACTTATCTAAAGTCTATTTGTGTAATGTTAATATTAATCATAAGTCTATGATAAGTATATGGCCATAATTCAAGTAATTAGATGATTATCCCGACAATATCACAAATATATCTCTGCATAGAACTATGATTAGAAAATGAGGAATATATTTAAATGGAACATCAACCTTCTAACTCCTGGTTCAATGAGACGTCTTGAAATGTCTATGCATGTATATTGGACGCTTGATAAATAGGGATACACATGCTTGAGTCATAGAATACAGTACGACATTTAGAGGACAAGAAAGATAAATTCTAATCTGCTTTAATAATAATGTGTCTAGTTTGTAAGTGTTAACAAGTTGGCAGTCATATTGGTATACACGGATGATGAAAACCTTTCTCTAACAGCATTCAAAGGTTCTTGGCTCTCTGAAAATCCCATAAAATAGTCGTAATCTTGTCAGAATATAAGGTGGATTTAGATGCTTTAACTTGATGACATCAATTCTATCTAGACGCATAGAGTAGACTTTAAACAATCATTTGGCCCTTGAGGAACATGTCTTGCACAGTATAATTCATTCTTGGCTGATACAAAAATAAAAAACACATTTGCATAACATAGGGGGTGTTGTTTGAAAGTTGCAGACAATTGCAAATCAACTGCCAATTGATACAGGTAATTTCATTAGCGCATGGTCTGCGCTCTTTACAAAATGTGCATATAAAAAGGATTTTGATTGGTGCATGCCGAATAACTTCAGATTCTGATTCTTGCGTTCTATTTCCCAATACAAAAAAATGGACAGGAGCAATTGGACAAAAGAAAAGTCCTTTCGTCACAACTGCTGTATACGGGGCTTCACTTCATTGTCTGGCAGATGAAGCGAGGATTCTAGTGCCACCGCGAACGCAAGCTCAAACACGAAATGCGTAAATGACCTGATGAGAACTTGAGAGACACATTTCAGGGAGAGTCATTGTTAAGTTCTATTTCCCAATACAAAAAGCATGGACAGGAGGCATGAGGGGAGAGAAGAGTACTTTCGTCATGACGATTCTGTAACTCGTTTGTAATGCGGCATCACTTCATGGTCCAAAAGATAGAGGGATAATTTGAAAGTTCTTTTATCTTGACCGTTCTAACGTGCGCTTACACAATTGCTTATAAATTTATGACCATTTTTTCTTTTTCCTTAAGTACAAGCACAAACTGGAGCGATGGGAAGAGAGAAGTGTCCATTCGTCATGACTGTTGCATAATTCTCTTGTAATGCGGCATCACTTCATGTTCCGGCAGATGAAGTGAGAATTCTAACGCCACAAGGATTGGAAACTCAAAAGCGATGAGGGTCTTCCGGCTCTCCCGAAATACAGACTCAATTTCCTGTAGCAAAGGAAAAAAAACAAGAATTCGATTATCCTGATAACAAAGACAATATGCAGCTTAGATTTTCAAAGGCAGTTAACTTTACAATGTAAATGTAACGGTTACAGATCAATTGTCTGAAGGTTTGATATTCAGAAAATTTATCATAAACGTTCATTATCAAATAACCTCCAATTTTCTAAATTGTGATGTTTGTATGCTTTAATAGTAAAAAAAAAATGGAAGGGTTCATCATTCTAAAATCAGACTTGTTATAATAAGGGTACAATTTCTCTTTTCCTCTCCAACTATATCATTTTTCTATTACATTATACTAAAGAATGTCAGATTTACATATACTTTCACTAATTTTTGAGCAACGACGCCTCATTTACATCTTCCTCCTGAAAAATAGCTCCCATAATAAATTTTGCGGAGGCTATTTCTAAGGATTAAGGGGCTAATCGCCCTTTGACCCATGTATGTTTTGCTGAAAGTCTGAATTTTGCAAGGACAGTACATCACGTATTGGCATGTTTTCTGAAAGTATAACCCGTTTAAGGTGTATGTGCCCTTAAAAAAAAATCTATTCTGGCATGTGTGCTTAAAATAACAACTAGTTGGAGTGTGTTCCGTTACCTTTATAAGAGTTTGGAGGTCGGGTCCCTTGACATCGTTCAGTTTGGCTGCTAGCAACAGACAGGTACCTAGCGAGAAAAGAAAAAAATATCAAACATTGTGATTTTGATTCAAGTCACTCTATTGCCAGTCTCGTGTATGTCATCATCATAAATAGTAAATTCTTCCTTACGGGGTGTTGTTCAAAAGTTGCAATTCATCACGAGTTGCAGTTGATCGGAACGTGCCAATCAAAAGCATTATTTTATTTGCATTTTCTTAGAAGTGCATATCATGCACAAATTACAATTTGTGACTGATTTGCAGTTGATTTGTGATCAATGGAACGTTTGAACAGCACCCCCTAAGTCGAACTTCTAAAAGTGAAACAATTGCTTAAGCTGGTATGACTTTTTGGAAAAAATCACATCAGACATGTAAGGAATAGAAAGAATACTACCAGACTTCATAAAGCATGAATGGTATTCCTCTACAAATCACAGCAAATATTCAGGGCACTATTAAAAAATGATTTAGGGTCCTGGCTTTGTAAAATTTTCTACTTTGTACAATGTACATTCTTACATGTATGCATCAATACTCTGGCAAAAATATAAAGAGAACATGCAAAAATTCTAAACCAGTCCTAGAAAGTAAAATGTCTGTTCCTAAAATATTGGCTAGGACATTACCTGAGCATGATTTCCGATTCTCCTTGTTGACTTTTTGATGCAGTACCAGCTTCTCAAAATAGACGTAGGTGACGGCCAAGATCCACGGATCGAGAGAGCAGTTGTCTGAAACCTTCTTCATCTCTCGTTTCAAGCTAGAATGAAAAAAAAAAATGGTCAAAAGATGGTTAGCGCAAATAAAATGCAGTTCCACATTGGGAACATATAGAGCATCACAGCCCTCGTCACAATTAAGTATTTTGCACTTAATAGATGCTCATAATAGATGTAAGCTAAGAGAGAGCAGTTGTCTGACACCTTTTTCATGTCTTGTTTCACGTTGGGAAAAAATAATCAAAGAATCATTTGAGCATATCCAAGGAAGATCTTGGGGTGATGGCTTCACATTGGTGATGCATCAACTTCCACTGCCCTCTTCATACATGTATGTAAGTGTTTTGTGCTAATAAAAAGTAGATGTAGGTGATGATTAAAATCCAAGGATCGAGGGAGCAGTTGTCCGAAACCTTCTTCATCTCTCGTTTCAAGCTAGAAAGAAATAAATGGTCAAAAGATGTTTATCGCATTACAAATGAAGATCTTGGGGTTGAAAAGGCTGTGCTTTCATAGTGGTAACGCATCGATTGCCACTGCCCTCTTCATATTTAAGCATTTTGTGCTAATGGAGCTACCAAAAATAAACAAAGGTGACAGCTAAGATCCATGGACCGAGGGAGCAGTTGTCTGAAACCTTCTTCATCTCTCTTTTTAAGCTACGGAACAAAATAGTAAAAACGAATCGTTAACGACTTTCAAATGCAGATCCACATTGGGGAAGCATAGAACACCACAGCCATAGACACATCCAGTATTTTGCACTATAAAATAGCTCATTAGATTAGATAAGATAGGTTAGAATAGCTTCTCAAAGTAGACGTAGGTGACGGCTAGGATCTAAGGATCGAGAGAGCAGTTGTCCGAAACCTTCTTAATCTCTCGTTTCAAGCAAGAATTTTAAAAAAAAAGGTCAAAAGATGGTTCGCCCATTTCAAATGCAGATCCACATTAGGGATGCATAGAGCACCACAGCCATGATCATATAAGTATTTTGCAATAAATAGCTTCTTAAAATACACTTAGGTGACAGATAAGATCCAAGGATCAAGTGAGCAGTTCTCCGATACCTTCTTCATCTCCCTTTTCAAGCTAGAATGAGAAAAAATGGTCAAAAGATGGTTAGTGCATCACAAATGAAGATATTTAGGGTGAAAATGTCATGTCATCATATTGGTGATGCATTGAGCACCACTGCTCTCTTCATATCTAAGTGCTTTGTCATAATAAAGCTACCCAAAATGGACGTATGTGATCCACGGTTCGAGAGAGCAGTTGTCTGAAACCTTTTACATCTCTCGTTTTAAGCTAGAAAGAAAAAAAAAGTGAAAAGATGGTTTGTGCATTTGAAATGCAGATCCAGGGGGCAAAAAGGATATGCCTATATTGGTCATGCATCAAGTGCTACTACCTTTTTCCTATTCAAGTGTTTTATGCTAATAAAGCTACCAATAATAGACATACGGGTGATGGCTAAGGTCCAGGGAACAAAAGATCAGTTGTCCGATACCTTCTTCATCTTTCGTTTCAAGCTGGGTTACAAAATAGTCAAAAGATGGTTAGCACATTTCAAATGCAGTTCCACATTGGGCACGCATAGAGCGCCACAGCCCTAGTCACATCAAGCGATAGATAGCTTCTTAAGATAGATGTAGGTGACCGCCAAGATCCACGGATCGAGAGAGCAATTGTCCGATACCTTCTTCATCTCCCGTTTTAAGCTGGGGGAAAAAATAGTCGAAAGATGGTTTGCAAATAGTCGAAAGATGGTTATCAAATATCAAATGCAGAGCCACATTGGGAAAGTATAGAACAGCAAAACCCCAGTCACATCAGGTAATTTGCACTAATAGCTTCTCAACAAAGATGTACGTAACCGCTATGATCCAAGAATTGAGGGAGCAGTTGTCCAAAACCTTTCTTCATTTCACGTTTCATTTCACGTTGAGTGGCGCTATAAAATCAGCCCCCCCCCCCTCCCACAAGTCTAGATAGGAATAACATGGTTCATATTTACCTTCTTAGTTTACTGAGACTGAGATCAATCTTCGGAAAGCGCTCTCTGAATTTATTGTTCAGTTCTTTCTTCAGCTCCGAAGGCTTGGTGTAGTCTACAACAGAGACCTGAATAACACATAAAACAAAAATAAGAGGGTTAACCTAATATATTCTATGATGATACCTTGATATTCAAAAATGTTTTTTCTTGGTAGCATATGATATAGTTTCAAAGTATTTGCAACGAAGCAAATAAATTTTGGGCTGG
This sequence comes from Temnopleurus reevesii, assembly GCA_036244855.1. NCBI lineage: Eukaryota > Metazoa > Echinodermata > Echinoidea > Temnopleuroida > Temnopleuridae > Temnopleurus > Temnopleurus reevesii. The sequence continues at coordinate 48,746 of BQKZ01002647.1, read as the reverse complement.
GTAGACTTACATTAAACCCCAAACTACACTAAACTGTAAAGGCAAACCGTAAATGTTATCCTATCAATAAAAGTCAATACTATTTAGGAGGTAATACATGAAATAATATGAAGCAATTCAATTTATTGACACACATTGACACACATCAAATCAAGCTGTCAGACCTATGTTATTGCATTCAGATTGATGAAAAGCAACAAAGAATGTAAAAAATATATAGTAAAATAAATGATTTCCAAGACTGAGTTCTGGATCGTCTAGTTCCATGGGGGTCATAGATCCGCTGACCGATGGATGGATGATCAACTTATTTTTTCTTTACTCATGTTTCCGATTTCATAGGTAATGTTTCAATCTTAGGAGATAAAATCATTGCACCCTACTTGTTCTTATGAGATACAGGAAACACCACCTTTGTATTTCCATCTTCCATTTGGCCTTTGGTCTCATGTCATTAGTGTCGAGATAACTAAAACCCTGGTCACATAGGACCCCGGAAGCAACACCATTCACCCTGACTCGTTGTTTTGAGGCAGTTAACTGTGAATTAAGAGTCGGGGTGAATGGTGTTGCTTCTGGGGTCCTATGTGAACGGGGCTTAAACTAGGTCATGAAAGATTTCATAAGGTACTGTATAAGCTGAAAAAAATTTTTGGTAATTTTATTTTTGTGAATTTCATGGTCTTGGCCTTACGAAAATCTTTACTCTGTATAATGCACATTCATGAGTCGAACTGGTCCGAAATTGCAAAATCTGTGCATTAATATAGTGGCTAATACAGCAAATCATATTTATTGGCACCTAACGGTTTAAAAAAAAACACTCACCACATAAGATGAGAATGTGAGAAGTTTGCGATGCTTTCCAAGACTGAGTTCCGGATCATCTAATTCCACGGGGTCATAGATCCGCTGAGCGATAGACGGATGGTCAACTGTATGGCCATCAACCTCAACTGCATCAATAAAAACACACAGGTCACAGTTTGGTTAATAAATAGACAGATATTACGGCCCCCTTCAACTGAGTCAAACAAATAGGTCAGAAGCAAAATTAAACAATGCTCAAATTATTAATAACAGTGTATTATTTTGCTGCAGGTTATTTTAAAACAATCTTTTGTAAGGAATTCTTTTTTTTTGTAATATTATATCATACATAAACAAATGTATAGTAAAATAAATGTTTCTCCAGACTGAGTTCTGGATCGTCTAGTTCCACGGTGTCACAACTATTTAGATTTTTTGTGCATAAAATTCTTTTTATCTAGTATCATATCACACATAATCAAATAGAAAAAATCTGAACTTGAATCGCAAAAAATCAACATACAAGTTCTAATATACTGCAAGAGCTCCTAATTGTTATCTGTACTATCTGGATAGAATATCTTCAATTCATGTTTGAAAGTATTTAATGATCAAGATAGCATGGAGTGAGATTTCATTCCATAATCTGGAAGCTTCACAAAGGAATGATTGGTCTACAGAGGGTATCGTACAGAGATTCGCCCAAAGGCAAAAGGTAGTACTATACTTTGATAATTGACTGTAATCTGAGCCAGTAAATGTAGGCGGGTATGAATCACTTATTACTATAGAAACTGAATATCATTGGCTCACAGCAGTGAGGTGGCCAGATTGACATATTCCCACTTGTTACACACTGCCAGTTCACCCTACTTCCGATTTGAATTAAGAACCAATAAATCTCATACACGCAAGCCAACGCCAACTGTGAATGGTATGGCCGCCGCGTGATGGCTTCAATCTTTTCAATGGTTAGTACGGGGCAATGGTATGTCCAATTTTTGTAGAGATCACTTGTATGCACTTACTCTTATCCCACTGGAGCGGAGAGACATTGGTGAGAGTCATCTTGCGTATGGCTGGTGAGTGAGGCGAAGCGGAGGATAGTTGCTCCCTCTCTTGGAGGTGCCTCTTGTATAGAATCAGACTGATGTCTCGACTTGATATCAAGAAATGGCTGAACGATACCACCTAAGATTATATCAGATTTAAAAAAAAATCATATTGAAAAATTAGACCACTTAAACAGGGTTTTCTCAAATTTACAAATTAACCTGTATGATGCGCAATAAAAAAGAAGGTTTGCTGGAGAGGCATTACAACGACAAATGACTACATTTGCTTTACGAAAGAAGAGGATGAAAGTTCTCCAGCAAAAAAAAGGGGAGGGGGGAAAATCTTGGAAACTTCATTTCATTTGATCATCATCTAGTGAGGCTAATCATCTAGATTTTCCTTTGCCTTAATGGAGGCTTAATGAATTCAAATAGTCTAGGAACACAGTGGCCATTGTACAATACAACTTACTTTCTACATTTTCTATGTCTACTAAACATTTGGTCTTTAAAGAATGTGTACCCCCCCCCCCTGCCTCCTAAAAATAATAACAATGGGGAAGCATCAAAACCATTTGCGTAAGGTCAGGGTAATAAATGCAGGTTGAAATGATAATTTTGTACTACTTACACTCCCTTCATCTCCAAGCTGTATTTTCCAAGTACACATATAAAAATTGTAATTTTAGACAACTTAAAATCCTTTCATCTCGAAGTTCTATTTTCCAGTACACACATCCAAATTGTAATTTGGCACTACTTACACTCCCTTCATCTCCAAGCTCTACCCCATCTAACGTTGCGAGGAAGTCATCGCTCCGAACCGTCAACGGTTTGCTCCCAGATGTGCGTCTTGTCCTGGCGAAGGAGCCACCTTCTGAATTCCTCCTGTGAAAACAAACAGTTTCATAAAATTTCTTGCTCTGGGGGGTGTTTCACAAAGTAACAAAAGACTTTATAAATAACTGGCATCAGTTCTGGGGCTGAATACATCCAAAATTATGAATCATTACACACAAGAATAGATACCAGGTGTTCTTAAAGTCTTTATTTTATTGATGGAAAACCACCTCCGACGATGGTATGAGCAAAAAACTGACTTCATTTAACTTGTGACATGTAACTCACTTTGTAGCAATGCAAAGTGAGTCTTGTCACATTGTCTACAAATGAAACACTATACACATGAAAAAATTGAATCCTTTTACTGTTGTTAGGCTATAAACGGAAAATTCCACAAGCTTGCTCCAAAATAATTAACATTCTAAACAAATGACCCATATTCAGATGAATAAGGAGGCAATTATATTAATTTTCCTGAAAAGAAATCTGATAACCAAGCATTTTACAATACATTCACAATGAGTAGTAGTAGTAGTAGTATATTTATTCAAACCAAATCAGACACAATAAAAGTACATTTGAAAGAACAAGAATAATCAGAATGATAGGTTTGGGACCCCAAAGAAGCACAGCTTGTGGACGGGGCCCCTACAAAGAACAGTAAGATGATAAAAAGAGTAACTTATAGTATAATGCATATTTACAATGAATATAACTTATGTACAGTCAAAGAATATATAACATGTAACAGTGCCAAATTTTAATTCATGAATGTTGATTCCTTGTCAAGTTCAAGAAAAGTAAACATTCACGAACTGTTCTGGTTACAATTTAATAAAATGAAATGAAATAATGTACTTCTAAATTTACCTGTAGATTCCGAGCTGACTTCGCCTGGTGTATGGCAAGAGGGAATACATCACAAACGGCGAGTGATTGGGAGTGACCAGAAGCATTCTGAAAAAAAATTATATCAACATTTTTTGGTAAGGATAGGATACAAATTTTGTGTTACAGTGTAGGTCTAGTATAGAAATAAAATTCCGATTTTCAAATGGACATATCTTCGATGTAACTATAAATATCTTATTACATACCACTTGGCTTTAAAAAAAAAGGAACAAATTTTAAATGGGAACCAATCCCTGGAATTATCCTGTTCTCATTGAATGAAGAAAATTATAAGACCAAACTGTGAAAATTTGGGCAAAATGTTACAAGAACTTTATGGATTTTCAAATTCCTCGGGATCCCTGCCACTTATGGTGATCCATGCGATTGGAAACATCAATTGACTCTGTGACATTATGGGGGTATTGCTCAAAATCAACTGCAAATCAACTGCAACTTTGCAAATTGTAACACGCATTTTCATTTGCGCACGGTATGCGCATTTAACAAGACGCGCATATATAACAATGATTTTGATTGGGGCGTTCCGATCTACTGCAACTTGCGATCAAGTGCAACTTTTGAACAACACCTCCTTAGTCGGACAACTCCTCATTCACTCTGTACACAAAGTTTCATCTTTTCTTCTTTTTTCAGAATAGTCAACAAGATATTGGTTCTTGTTTCTGCTTTCTTTATGGATATACAAATGTGTTGAGAAAAATCATATTGAGCCCTTACTCTAAAAACCGCATAAATTTCAGCTGGAAGATCAAGTAATGAGCTCCTAGTCACCAGTTTTGAGTAGGAACTTTACAAAAACAATCATCCAATGCTTACCTTTCATTTCGACCCATTCGCTGACGGAACGATTTCGCCACTGGGATCTGGAAGCCGGATGGAGGCGATCGCTCCTTCGGAGACTCCACATGGCACGTGGCATGCGCTGAGGGCAGTATACAGGTTTCCCCCTCTGCTACGAGGGTGAGTGAGCCGGAGAAGTCGGTGGAAAGCTGGTGGTGGAAAAGTCGTCTCTTGGAGTGCTCGTGTGAGCTGGAGCCAGAGAAACTACTGCTCGGAAGAAAAAAAAAATAAAAAGGAGGAAAGAAAAAGGTCTGATAAGTTCAACAATACCCTATTCAAAGAGAATGGCATGTGCAAACTTACAAGGATCATGTAGGAATTAATATCAGTGTGCGATTGAGGGAAATCGGGTGGCAAAATAGAGTCTTCTTGCCTTTACGATTGTTCATATGATCAGGAAGCATGCTGGGATATATTTTTAGTTCCTACCGGTGCGCGCATAGTTTACACTGCGCAAAATCACACTAGAAAAGCTACCAATAACTCTCTTTGATATGAACAACCATATGGAACGTATTAAGAGAAGTGCTATTAAATTGGAGTTTGGTTGATGGTCGTTGGTGTCTGTTCCTAATTCCGCGCATTTCTTGTTATTACATATTTAATGCATAATATGCACGAGTGTGTTTAAAAGCAATGCAATGCAATGTTCAATTGAACTTGAGGTACACGTAACTTACAAAATTTGTGTGACAGGAGGTTCTAGCCAAGTGCTTTCAAGTTAAATTTTTGGTAACTCTACATCACCCTACAATAATTTTTTTTAAAATTGATGCTAATGCACTTATCCAGCCTGTACTGCCGCCCGTGTACACACGACAGGACGTTTAAAGAATGAGGCATCTCCAATACTCTCGCCGCACACTGCACTGGTGCATGGCTGGATACAAAAATGCATTAGGCTATTAGCACCCTAAACTTCACTCCACCCGGATCCTGCTTAAAATGATCTCTTAGAAATGGCGGGGTGGCATGCACAGGGTTGGTTCAAAAGATTCAAAGGCTCTTAGTCTTAAGGCGGTGGCTTTTAATTTTAGATGTGGACACTTTTCAAAACAAATGTCAGAAAGAAGCCAAACGAAGGTTAAAAAAACGACCGCCTGGGCCCTGAAACTTGTGAAAGTGACAGGAGCATGATGCCTACTACGCGAGGCTACGGAGCTGAGTAGGATAAGATATACAACCTTACCTTGAGTGATAGAAGGGCACATCATGCTTGTGAGCGCCAACAGGAGGGCTTTTCTCGCCGCCAGAAGTTCTTCTACTTCTCGTTCNGGAGCCGGAGAAGTCGGTGGAAAGCTGGTGGTGGAAAAGTCGTCTCTTGGAGTGCTCATGTGAGCTGGAGCCAGAGAAACTACTGCTCGGGAGAAAAAAAAATGTGGCTCAGGAAGGAAGAAAAACGTTTGTTAATTTCAACAATGCCCTAGAGTGAATTGCATGCGTAGATTTGTAAGGATCATGTGGAGATTGATATCAGTGTGCTATTGCGGGAAAAAATAGGGTCTTCTCGCCTTTACGGGTTGTTCATATCAGGGAGCAGGCTGGGATATATTTTTAGTACCTACCGGTGCGTGAAATCACTTCTGTGCTAGAAAAGCTACCCATAACGCTCTTTGATATGAACAACCATGTGGAACGTATTAAGTGAAATGCCATTAAATTGGAGTTTGGTTGATGGTTGTTGGTGTCTGTTCCTAATTCCATGAATTTCTGGTTATCATATAGTTAATGCAATATGCACAAGTGTGTTTAAATAAAAGCAATGTGCAATTTTCAATTGCACAGGTTTTCCCCTCGGCTACGAGGGTGAGAGAGCCAGAGAAGTCAATGGAAAGCTGGTGGTGGAAAAGTCGTCTCTTGGAGTGCTCATGTGAGCTGGAGCCAGAGAAACTACTGCTCAGGAAAAAAAATATAGGAAGGAAGAATAAAGTCTGATCCCAATGGCCTGGAATGAATTCCATGTGTAAAATTGTAGGGGTCGTGAGCAAGTATCAGGGTTGTGTTAATGGTGTCCTCTCACTAAGTGATATTCTACCATTGCATTGAATACATGTAAGAGTTTGTTTGTTGTCAGATTAATTAATTTCTGCTTACTGTTTGTAGACTGTATCCACTTATCCCATCTGCAACTGCAAGCATATTGTACGAGAATCTTCACACAATCCCAATCACATTGCATGCCATTAATTCAGGAAAACAAATTTGTACACGTAAACCTGTTAATTGAATTGAATAGGCTTACTTAACTAGTCTAGTGAATAGTTTACATTTAAAACATGCCAAGTCAGCCAAGATATTTTGGGTCTGACTAGAACAAAAGTATAGAGTCCAGCATTTCATTTAAATTGTGCAATGATAATTCATTAAATTGAGAGAAATATCATGAATACCTACCAGCAACAATAATGCAAGAAGTGATTGTTTGTTTAAAAAAAAATCCCCTCTTCCCGCACATTTTCTTTTCCTAAAATATGCCGGGCGCTGGTTTGGAGTCGGCATGCATAACCTGTATGGACGGGGTCTTCAAGCTTCAAGCTTACCTTGAGTGATAGAAGGGTACATCATGTTTATGAGCGCCAACAGGAGGGCTTTTCTCGCCGCCAGAAGTTCTTCTACTTCTCGTTCTACTTCGCATGCTGCTATTGGGCGTGTCCATAGATCTCACTTGGGTCGGCCCCGGGCCTGGTCCGGTAGAAGAAGCCGCAGCTGCGGTCGCATCTTTCTCGCTGCGAGACGAATCTGGGATTTTGTTGCCCAAATCAGGGCCATGCTCCCCATCTTCCTTACTTGAATCTTTGTCTGGTGTATCTTGGGAGGGTGGTGTACCATCGAGTGAGATATTTGACAAGAAATTCAGAGCTTCAAGCCGCCTTTTTGCATGTTTTAGGTGAACCTTTTTCCGTGTGACATCAGCCATGTTTTGAAGAACACCGGGAGTATGGAAAGCTAAATGAAAACTTCATTACAAATTGGAGAGGAACAATGATAGCATTTTTAGGATCGACTGTCGGTGCCCCTCTCAGCAAATTTGGCGCCCCCGAGTGACTGAGTAGGGCTGACAAGCAAGCAAGCAAGCAAGCAACAACAAAAAAAGGTCTTCAAATTTTGCACCCCTCTGGTTGTTTACGGGCTGTCTCTTATACACATCTAGATGTGTATAAGAGACAGCTCCTACATAGACCAAATATTGGCAAAAGCATGCCTATGCATAATTCGTTGTAGCTCTTCAAAGAGCGTGGGGACCCCCAATTTTTNGGGGGGGGGGGCTAACGCACCCAAAGCCATACACACTCCCTCCTCCTCCTCCCCCACGGTGCAAGGGTCGCTTCATTCCATTGTAATGTCATAATGTTCCTCTCTTAATAAGAACCGATCGCAATCCCTAATTTGATTTTCTAAATCAATTGCAAACTACATGCATGATTTGCCATAGACTTGTGATTGATAATATCAATTGCGATATCAAATTCGCAATGACATATATAGGCAGCTTGACGGGCGGAGGGGTACCACGCCTCCCTATTGATGATAAAAAGAAGGCAGAGCGGTGTTTTCACTTTTACGTTACGATTAAGTGGGGGTTTCCGATTTATAAATTCAGGAATCACCGGATAATCAAACCTCCTTCCGCCCCATCCCCTCCCCCCCCCCCCCCCCCCCCCCCCCTCTCATTTACAAATTCTGGCTCCGCAAAAGGATGCATCAATCCTAGTTAACATAAGCTTACGCGCGCCAAAATTCATGGAAAACGAGCAACCGGTACACGAGATCGTCTGCACATGTTAAAATAATCTCTTCGAGCAGGAGGGACAAAGGCCTGGGACAAAAATATCAGTAAACAACATCCATTCAAGCATCAACAATAACAACATGGACACAAAAGAAATATCCATCCTTCTTATTCTGTGGAAAAGTGTTGAACAAGAGTCGCACCTGGAACTTTCGTTTGTGATCATGAGGCTATCATGGTTATTGTAAATGCTTGAATGAAAATGTTTACTTTGTCCCAGTCTTTTGTTCCTTCTGCTCACAGTGAATAAGACACTCTGGGTCGAATTTCAAAAAGGATCTTCAGATCGAGGGTTGAGGTGGACTCGATCGGGTTGCTAATGCGGCGGCAAGTCTCCTACGCATGAGCATCATTTCATGGAAAAAAAAAACATCTCCCCGATCTTATATATAGTGTACCTGAGCCAGACACCTGATTGAATTTTGGATTTAACATCCAAGCCAGTTGCTTGGATCATAGACATCCATTTTGGGACAGAATTCGCTCGGACGATGAAATCGCTGAAGCTTCCGTTTTCTGTTTTGATTTTTGTTGTCATCGCGGGATTTCTCTTCGTCCAAGATGAACAGGAGCATAGATGGATGGATTTCAATCTGCGAGGCATTCATGGTAACCATGGTAACGTATAATAATTTTTGTTAATATCAAGGGATATTTTGGAGAAGTCACAACTGTGGAAAAGCCACGGCGTATTATATTCTTGTGGTGACATAATTAATGTTTATATACAAAAAGAAATGTAGAGTCTGCAGCCCTCATCTTCATGTACAATCTAATTAAAAAAGTTATTGCATCATGTTCATAAACGGACAATATCTTTAAAAAGTTTTATTGGTGATGATGATGATGAATTTAGATTTAAAGGCGTTTCTCATTCAATTCTGAATATTTACGCCATAATTTGAAGTCATGGTGCTTTTATATCTAATAGATTATTTGTGTCATGGTGGATCACTTCATTCCAAGTCATACGCTCTACCGATTGAGCTATTCATCCGCTCTTCTTAACTGGTGGACATTAGGACATCAATATTTTCGTCAGTCTTAAGCGAATACTTCACTTTTACTTTTGAGTGCCATCTCATTTGAGGGATAGGCGGGAAACGCATCAACACCATTCACGCATTCTATGTTTGATGTCTCATAAGTCCGTCAATCGGTCGAAAACAGACACGGCTCAGTCGGTAGAGCATTTGGCTTGGAATAAAGCTATCTGTCATGGAATCCATGCCATCACACCTACCACAGTTTAAAGCGATAGACCAGTTTTGGGGGGAGGGCTCTTCAGATATTTAACTAGTTTGCGAGCTGCTGTAAAATTATTACCATAATGCAGTTTTTCAATAGTACATTAGAGCATGTTCATATTTTGTTTCAATGAAATCGACCTAGAAATGGCTTAATTATCGCCAAAAAAAAACAAAAAAAAAAACATGCTGCGGTCGTATCTCCCAAGCACAACATGCTTCACGTACAGAATAAACGCGAACTCACACGCCGCAGACAATACCACCGATCGCACCGCCCATTTCAGGCCGACGCTCCCCCGTGCAAAAGCACTTATCACACCGTAGGAATAATGGCTGAATGACGTGTTCGCCGTAAAATACACAAAATACGAGCACAAATGTACTCCTAATATCCTACACAGATATATGTAGGCATGTAAAGCAACTTGCGAATACATCAGCTCGTTGAACATCACTTTCAGCATCCCGGTCATTACGAATCTATACATTTAAAGATACTTCATAATACATTGCATTCTAATGGAACGGTGCAATATTGCATTGAAAAGATGCAACATGAACTTCTAAGAAAAGGTGCAACCAGTTCAATAAAATGTGCAATGTTGCAATGTTGCAATCCCAAATCTGCTCCCAACATTGCAAGGTGCAACTTTGCACATCTTGTAAAACTGTGTACTATGCTGTACAAAACAAACATAATTCCAAATACCATAAATGCAAATAGAAATGAACTTTTTAATGTAATAGATAACATTTTCGATTTCATGGTAAAAAAATAAAAACAAATGTAGCGTGTTTTACTATTCTCAATTAATAAAAATATTGTTATACTAATGTTTTTTTTAATATGTTTATTCTGAACACTAGGGTTCATTTGAAAAATATATTTAATGTGCAGTATACGCAAAGTATAGGTCGAGCAACACCAGTGCGTGTCCCTTGTAACAACCCATCTATAGCCGTATTGCTGAAGCCAGTACTCAATCCAATTGTACAGAATATGGGAATCAACGGGTTAAGAAAGGTCTACTTTTCAAGTAACTGAATAACTGAATTACTACTACCGAACCTTTATGTTCGTTAATGTCAATCCCATGTTCACATCAGCTGTTTTATCTCCTTCTCCATATGTTCCCAAATCTGTCTAAACTGTGGACGAACCTAACAATTATCAACAACTCTATTTTCACTAAGAACGAAAAAGACAAACAGTGGACAAAATTCTAGCTGGCGCGTATCCAAGAGGCGCTCGGAGGTGTGGGAGGAGGCGGGCTGATGTTGGTGGGCATCCTCGGATAATAGAGTTAAGGAGGGGATAGTAAAGAGGGATGTTGAAGGAATTCCACCTCTCCCATTGAAGTGTAAACGGGTATTACAAACGAAGTGTCCATACGAAGAGTACATTTTCTAATTGGTATACTTAAAGAATCCTAAAATTCACCGGGTCTTGCTAGGGAAAGTTGATTCGTTCGTTTTTCGCTCGAATTACGCATGTGTCAGCCGAAGTCGTCCCCTGTGAATCGCTTCACACAGCAACATTATCAATCTATGCTGCATGGCCAAACGATGTGTATTCACATCATGTATATGAAATGCGAATATTATTAAGGATAACGACTTTGTTCATGAAGATCCTTTGCCCAATTACTGAGAAGATGATTATGCGAGGGTTTTTTTTTGTTATAAGACTCACTCAGTATACAATATAGTAAAATTTGTTTCTTCTGTCCGCAGCCCCTTTCTGTCTTGTTCCAAGTGTATTGTATAACACGTGACTTTGAACTTTGCTTGGCTTTACACTACAACCAAAGTCTTTTACAATGCAAATCTAGGTGTCGGTCCCTTTGTTTGAAACATTACTTTGGTCCCTGGTTTGATCTTATTACTATTTCACTCACTAAAGGTGGCATTCACAATGATTCAATTATGTTGATTTAATAACACATTTTAAACGTTTGTGTTGCTGTCCAACCCCCCCCCCCCCACACACACACCCCTGATTTGCTCTTTACCCCCGATTTGCCCTTTGAGATACGCACTTTAAGTCGAAGAAATAGGTTATGCTTTTGCTAAGACGTCTTGATTTCTTATGTCGCCCACTTAATATAGACGTAGGAACGTTTGTGTCTACGTTAAGAGATTGGCATAAGAAGCCAAGAGCAAGTAGAGATTAGTTAATACCACTTTGGGCAATCGCCCCAGTTCCTTTGCACAGTGTTAGGGAAGGGTTTTTCTAAATATACAAAACAATGAAATTTGTTCCTATTGTCCTCAATCTCTTTCTGTCTTGTTCATAGTGCATTGTATAACACGTGACTTTGAACTTTGCTTGGCTTTACACTACACTCAAGATCTTTTACGATCTCGACAGATCTAGGTGTCGGTAGTTTTGTTTGAAACATTACTTTGGGCCCTGATTTGATCTTATTACTATTTCACTCACTGAAGGTGGCATTCACATTATTCGATTATGTTGATTTAATACTCATTGCTCATGTGTTCAACGCATTTTAAATTTGCGTGATGCCTGGACAATTGGAATAATGTGATTTGCAAGTATATAGGCTATAGTGCCTACTGAAGTTCGACTAACACCTTTGCGTTTTTAGTCTCCGTCATCCCAGCGTTTTTGAAAATATAAAAAACGCACACTGGACGCACAAATGCAGGTCAAACGGTTGACTACCGTTCGGCGTATACGCCCCTTGGGCGCAAGTCGAACGTTTGCCCACCGAGGAGGTTTTTAATGTTCAACTACCATGTGCCGACGCAGGATAAAAACGGAAACTAAGGGGGTGTTGCTCAAAATCAACTGCAAATCAACTGCAAATTTGCCAAATGTAACGCACATTTAACAAGACGCGCGTGAAACAATAATTTTGATTGGCGCGGTGTGATCAACTGCAACTTGCGATCAATTGCAACTTTTGAATAACACCCCTAAGTCTCACCTTCGCGTTTATAGGCAACGTACTCTGCCTCACAATCATGAAATTTGGAAGACGCTCCGTGGAGATCACATTCGGAATGGACGCTGCTTAACGGCCCTGGTCAGCCAAGCGTATGTCCTCCGCATTTTCACGGAACGTCTTTTAAATGTTTTAAACCGGCTCTTGAAATACGTTGGCTATCAACGTGAAGGTGTGATTGGTCTTTAAGACTAGAAAGTGGTCTCATTGTGTTCCGTATTTGCACATTTTCGCTTTTCTTGTTATCCTCGTCGTTCATTTACTCTGATTTCCGGCACTTTTTATGGCCTCATCACACCTTTGTGTTTATAGTCAACGTCTGCACAGCGTTCATAACATTTGAAAGACGCTCCGTGAACGAAGAAATACTGAGGAAAGACGCTTATCTGACGCTAAAGCATGGACCAACTCCGTCGAGCGCCAGCTGAACGCTTTCAATGTCGATCAAGTCTCTTCC
>BQKZ01002647.1:13716-35451 GCA_036244855.1 Temnopleurus reevesii | reverse complement strand
GTGAAGGAGACGGACGCGGAGATAAATGCCTTAAAATCCAAATTTAGTCAGTTAGTTAGGAGAAGGACGGTGTAGATGATGATGGTGATGATCATGGTGATACTGCTGATAATGATAATGATGTTGATGAAAATGATGTTGATGACGATGACGATGATGGAGATGATGATGATGATGATTACAAATATGATGATATAGATGGTGATGATGGTGATGATGGTGATGATGGTGATGGTGATGAGGATGATGATTATGATAATGATGACGATGATGATGATGATTACGATGGTGATGATGATTACAAATATGATGGTGATGATGGTGATGATGATGATGATGATGCTGGTGAGGAGAATGATGATTATGATAATGATGACGATTACGATGGTGATGATGATGATAATGGTGATGATGATAATTGTGATGATTTTGATGATGATTGATATGAGGCAGATGGCGATGACGATGATGATGACAATGACTATGTCCATATTCTTAATCCAAACTACCTCGAATCATTATTTGCATCATCATTTCAAATAGGAGTACATCGTGCACATCGAGAATCTCTTCTTTGTACTTTGCCCCGGAGTCTTGATATTCCTCTTTCGAGAAAACTCCATACTTCTCATATTTTCCCATAACGACCATGATGACAGAATCCTTTGATCCCGAGTCAAAAACGTTCAGAGCAAGAATTCGTCAACCGTCTTTTTAAAAAAAAAGTGCAAGCTTTTAGTTTTCCCCAAAGATGTTTTTTTTTCCTCACATAGCCAGTCCTCTGAGACTGATAACATGTTTACAATTTTTAATTTGTCTCAAAAGTCTGGACAAACTTTTGCGGAAACAACATAAAAAATGTGAACGATTGAATTACAAAAGCGGCTGTTAAAGTAAAGATTTAATCTTCTTTGAATAACGCTATGGATGATACTTTATTTTAAGTTTAACCATTTTCTTCGATTTGAATCACACAACAGATCCTGAATTTACATTTTTTGTAGGGATATGATACATTTTTTTTTTTTTTTGGGGGGGGGGGGGGGGTTATAATACATGTACTATTTGCTTTGCAATCGAAGAGTGCTTGCATGCATGTAGTGATGATGTGATGTTCGTGTAGTCGAACGAATGTCTTTAGAATATCGTAAAGTAATCTTAATATACATGTGCAATTATTGCGCAACGTGATTGTAAAATTGCAAATTCAAAGTGGACCATAACTTGGAAATATTTTACACCCCTTTAAGCTCTAAATAAACTCACCTTCTGGTGGAAATGCAAAATTAAACCCAAATGTGAAATATTTTGATAAATAATTGTGCGGACGGTATGTTTCCCAGTATTGAGACAATTTATGCCCAAAGAGCATAATTTTAGAGCGAATTAGGGCAATGTTAGATTTTAATATCTAATATATTGTCATCAGTACTGCTGATTTGTTAAGGGAAGAATGATTCAGAAGAAAATGTCAATTGGTAAATCTCCATTATTCCGTAATTAATTTTGATTATTCCTTAAATTGTAAGAATGATTATTCTCCTTTTCTAAATACAGAGAAATATCTTATTCACCTTTAATATAAAATATGAAACATATGGAATTGTCATATTATGCCATCTTCGATCTCTTGCCTTTATGTTTTCCGCCTTCCGCCGGGAGTGCTCAGCTGAAGGGCGTAAAGTTCCGGTTTATTCAAGGACAACATTCATGACAGGACAAAGTCTTGCGTTACATTCTTGATAAAAATACGTGACACGAAAATGAGAAAATGCACCGTGAGCAAAAGGGGCAAATTATTTTGGACATAGTAAAACACCTCAAGCATTCGCGATAGCTAGATACACGGAAAGAAAATTCCCTCCCATTCCCTTTCATTCTGCAGAGAAATGCCGAATCGTCGGGTTTGTACCCGACGATTCATCGTATTATTTTGTGTTTGTATTCTAATTTGTTATTTTGTATACCGAAAATAAAAACAACAACAACATTAACAAATCCCTATGGATAGAAATCCATTGGGGACATGATTAGTGAATGCTGAAGCTGAAGGTGCTACCTGTTCAGATTTTTCTTGCCACACTCTCTCCGAGCTAAAGTCCCGGTCACATAGGACCCCGGAAGCAACAAGATTCACGCCGATTCTTTGGTAATTCACAGTTAACGGCCTCAAAACAACGAGTCGGGGTGAATCGTGTTGCTTCCGGGGCCATATGTGACCGGGGCTTAACAAGCGAAACGATCTCATCAGCTCAAATGTTGTACTCCATAGCAAACGTTCGACAAGGAAAGGCTCTAAACGCAAATTTTGCGCTTATCGGGAGCTGACCTAAACACAAATGAGTCCGCAATGCAAATTTTGCGCCACTATTGACCAAAAAAAATGCGCGCCCCTAAGTCCGAACAGATGTCGAGGCTTTAAACACCTTGGTCCGTATTCCGATAGCGAGGTTTAAGTTAACCCTGGTCTAAATCTGTGGTTTAAGTATGGGTAGCCAAAAGAGGCTTGAATCTATACCAGTCGATGATTAATTTCCCAGCACATTTGGCACTCATATATTTAAAACTGTCTCGGAATAAAAACTTCAATAGTTTTCTACATTATTAGAGTATAGGAAAAGAGAGCAGTTAACATACAAATTATTCATTGTAAATAAAATGTTGGCACTTTTGGCTATCCATACTTAAACCACAGATTTAGACCAGGGTTAACTTAACCCTCGCTATCGGAATACGGGCCCTTGTGCGCTAGGTACAAGGTTAGGGGGGGGGGGGGTAAACATACCAAGTACATCAAATACAAACCGTATGGTCCTCGAGCACCCATGAGTCAGTGTTTAGCATTTAGAATTGGGGAAAAAGTAAAAGTAGGTCACCGTTAACTTTCTGGGTAAACAGTTTTAATAACTTCCTTTTACCTTCAAATAAAAGAAGAAGAAGAGGAAAGTGACATACACATATCTAGGCACGCGTAAAACAACTTAAACAGTACACGCCCAAGTATAAATAGATGTTCAGTAATTTCGCAATTCGAACTCATGTCCCGCAGGATGTTTTGAATAAGTGGAGAGGGGCTGTACTTATGTATTACTATTTTGCACATTACAAGCTTAATAACTTAAAACAATGTGGGGCCCATCCTCTAGGGTACATGTACATGTTTTTTCTTTCTATAGACTTACGACTAATATTTATCGTAAGTTCAATTGCATCTTTTATAAATGTTAAATGGGGTTCAGTTCTAGATTCATCTATATACTCCAAACACTTTATACACTCTGAACAGACCCCTTTGGGGGTGGGGGTAGGGTGGGAGGTGGGGGAAGGGGCAGCGGACCCCAGGCCTCGTGTTGTCCGTATCCTCTTGCTACGGCCATGAATGCATTGTGTTATTGATCGATTTTGTAATGATTTTTTTAATTTGATCATTCCCTACAAAAAACGGGATGAAAGGAAATTGAAAAGGAGTGGGAAAGTATATTTTGGGAAGTTTGAGTATTACTTTATTTACAAAGAATATTTTCCCATGTGTGGTACAGGTGCATGGCCTTATTTTCTATGTGGATCATCCTATCATTCATCACCCCCCCACTTTGTCCATACTAGTGTGCTGTCTACAATACAAACAATTACCGTGAGCGGAAGGAAAAATGGTTTTGGACAACATATGCAACTACATTCAAACCTTTCCAATAGCTTCATGAAACTATATGACATTGCTTCCATTTGAATCCACTTAATAATAGATGCGAATTCTGCTCAGCATTTCTCCACATAATAAGAGGCCTAGAAATTAGTGTTGTGTGCATCTAGCTATTTTGAATGCTTCGATGGGAATTGGTTACTGTGCCCAAATTCTTTGTCTTTTCTGTTCAAAGTGAATCTCACTGAAAGAGTTCAAAAGTACACATAATGAAGGTGATATACCTACAGCCCCCTTGCCCCCCCCCCCCTCAACAAAAATATCAAACTCTGCTCTCAGAGGCAGGCACTGTGAGCAGAAGGGACAAAAGAATTGGACAAAGTAAACAACTTCCATCTACATGTTGATGCACACAAAGACATTTACTTCCCTCTTATTCTTTGAATAAATATTGAATGAATGAAGTTGCTTACTCTTTCCAAAATAATTGGACGAAGTAAATAAGTTCTATTCAATTATTCACAATAGCTACATTCACACAAAAGAGATTCCCTTCCCTCTTATTCTATGGAGAGTTGTCGAACACGTGCCGCGCCTGTTCAATAAATAGACTTGGAAGGTTCTTTTCTTTGTGATCATGAAGCTTTTGTAAAGGCTTGAATACTTTTTTGTCCAATATATTTTTCCCTCTGCTCAATGTGAATATGCTACCTTCAGGCAAACTCACTAACAGTGTTCAAAAGTTCCACCGAATGAAGGTGAAGCGTGCTTACATAGATCAATCTCCCCACATCCCCTACCCCCACTCTTCTCAGAGGCGGGGATAGCATTTCGAGGTTCTTTTATCTAGGGGAAAGACATATACAGTATTAAAAGAGGAGTTCAGTTCAGTGTTCAGTTCCGTTCAGTTTATTTTCATGACCAATCAAATCAAATATATCAGAATTCAAATACAAAATTCGAAAAAAATCGTCACGGTGATACATAATTTGATTCAATACGGTAAGACGTCTACATGGGGAACTTATCAGATATAAGGAAACTGGTTCTCGTTCTGTCTATACAATTGTGAAAAGGGATTTTTGAAACACCTGATTACATCGATTTTTTTTAAAATGATTGTATAAATGATTTCTCCAGAAATCCTCTGATGAAGTAGATTTAGAGTCTCAAAATGAAATGAGAAGCCGAAAGGTGTGTGTGTGTGTGGGGGGGGGGGACTTTGAGATCCCCACCTATCTACCTATAGCGGGCCCAGAACTCGGGGAGGCTAGGGGAGGGGGTGTCCGCGTCTTAGAGATCCCCGAAATTCCTTGTGCCAGCCGGATCCGTCTGCTTGGCGATTAATATAACGAATACAAAGTTACAACTCTCCAAATTTCAAAACAAGTGAGGTCACACACTTTCTCTTACTTCTTTTTTAACAGACTTTGGATAAAGTTTCGCTAATTTGAATATTTTCTAGAATATGTATTTTTTTTTTTTACAACTTTTCACATTTGTATTCTACCACTGTGAATACAATCTCCAACAAAAATGATAAACAGAAAACGTTTGTAAAAAGGCAGGGAAATCCGTTTCAAAATGATTTTCAAACTCTCGAATAAAGTACGACAGGGTTTTGCATTTGTCATCGAACCTGTCAGGGATCTATCACCGCACTTCTCTGGTGTTATGCAGGGTCGAGAATTATAGGTCTGAAAAGTAGGTCTAATATGCGTGGGTGAGAGCTGTGTCTTACTTTTATCACAGAAGTACTCTATATTTTATGGACTGCCAATTTTTCATCTTCATTTTCATTGCCTAATTACATTTATGCGTACTGTACTACACTACAAAGTTGGGCATTCGTTTACACAAAATTGGCTTGAATAATCATATGGTGGATATGGAAATGCAATTAGGTGCAACTGTTTATCCCCCTTCTACCTGTATTTGGTCCTTTTAATTGTTTTTCAATTCTAGAAAATTATGTCAAGGCTTTGTAGTTATATTTTAGATGTCCAAGGTATGACGGAAAAAGGTTGCAAAACCTGTATAATTGATGTTATTGCAGTCTAGTTGTTATTAATTGATTGGGAAGGGTTTTAAGTTTAAGCTAGTGAGTGGAGTGATCATGACTAAACACAATCAATTGATATTCACTGTTTATAAATCCGTAGAGATTTTAATTACAACAATTGATTACATTTTGAAGATCTCATTTGAAAAAGCCCTAATTTATCCATTATATTATGAATTAATCATTCATCTCTCGCGTTCGTTTTATCCATCCAATTTTTTCGTTCAAGAAAATTAATTACAGATCTTGCAGATTTTCAGTTCATACATTTGAGGGGCAGTTACTCTGCTGTAAAATAACTTCTGAAAACAATGTGTTCTTTTAGATAATTGAAAAGATGCGGAAATATGAATCGATATGGAGATAAATCTTTCATATATTGCTATATATGATCATGAATTTTGGTTTTCAAACTTATACAGTCTGGAGTTTAGAATAATTTGGAGAAACATAGAGGGTTGCAAGTCCGGAGGAGTGGGGGGGGGGGGGGGGGGGGGGTGTGTTATAGGGGTGTT
Organism: Temnopleurus reevesii; assembly: GCA_036244855.1. NCBI lineage: Eukaryota > Metazoa > Echinodermata > Echinoidea > Temnopleuroida > Temnopleuridae > Temnopleurus > Temnopleurus reevesii. Next base: position 29,231 of record BQKZ01002647.1, on the reverse strand, counting down.
TATGTACAAATGTTAAATAAGGCGCACAGGCCTTTCCGTCTCAATAGACCCCTAGTCACGTTGCCGCCAGACTACATTATGTTATAATGATATCATCAATTTACTTCTTTAAAATCGTTTACTATTGTTCTATTTTCTCTATACCACAATGTGAGCAGAAGGGACAAATAAGTAGGACAAAGTAAAGCACTTCATTCAAGAATTCACAGTAGCTTTTAGGATCCCAAAAGAAAGCCGCAAGTGCGACTATTGTTCAACATTTTCCCCCAAAGTATAAGATGGATGGACATTTCTTATGTGTCCATCTAGCTATTGTTAATGCTTGAATGGAGGTTGCTTACTTTGTCCCAACCTTTTGTACCTCTGCTCACAGAACAAGTGCCTAAATTTTTTCTCGAGAAAGTTCAACATTTAACCCTTTTCTAGACATCTTGTTAAAATGATGTTGCATGTTAAATCAATTCAATAATCCCTCGGCTCCAATTGTTCAAACATTGGACAGTCGTTCCTTGGCTTTTTCCCTTTGCTCTCCCTTCGTCTAGTTTAAATTGGACCAAATTAATGGGTAATTTAATTGTGAGTTTAGGGGACCTAGATGCTTGGTAATCGTTTAGACTCACCACGGACTTTCTGGGTAAGACCATTACTGGTGGATTCCTATCTATTATACTATGTATAAACCTGAATTGAATACACCATTCTTTCTAAATTAGCTCGACGGGTAATGTTTGAACTTATTTTGATACAAAGTTGTATTTCAGAGTTCGTTTTTTTGTGACATGGGGTAGAATTGTTTTTTTATTTTTTATTTTATATTCATTTTTATCATCTATATAGTCATGTGTTTTTATACAAATATTTCCATTCTGCACATGCAGCTGCAATGGGTTACCATACTGCCTGATGACTTTAGAATCAGGTGCTCTGCCTAAAAAATTATCGTTCCCCCCCCCCCCAAAAAAAAAAAAGATATTAATTAATAACTTGATAAAAAATAAAAGAAGTACAGATCAGTATCATTTAAGTTGACTAATTTCTTCTTCATCCTCCTCTTCTTCTTCTTCTTCCTTCTTCTTCTTCTTCTTTTTCTCCATCGTCTTCTTCTTCTTCTTCTCCTTCTTCCTTCTTCTTCTTCTTCTTCTTTTTCTCCTTCGTATTCTTCTTCTTCTTCCTCCTTCTTCTCCTCCTCCTCCTCCTCCTCATTCTCCTCCTCCTCCTCCTCCTCCTTCGTTATATTCATGATGTTTAGGTTCCCGCAAAGATTCCGGTGATTTACGTCGCGGGGTGTATACTGCGATGGAAACAGACGAGGAAAATGTAACAAGTAAGTGTTCTAAAATGTTAAGCCCCGGTCACACAGGGCCCTGGAAACAACACGCTTCAACACGACTCTTTGTTCTACGGCAGTGCACAAAGAGTCGTGTTGAATCGTGTTGCTTCCAGGCCTCTATAGTGACCGGGGCTGTACATGTACATCAATCTACAGGGGCAGATCATAGGGGGTGGGTCAGTCAGGGAGGGGGTGCCGGTTCGCCCCTGGATATCTTATCGTGCTTTAAATTTGTTAAAATACAATATATTAAGAGCATGGAGTCAGAAAATCCAGATAAATTATGAATTATAAATTAACTAATTTATAATATTTTAAGTCAATTTGAATAAATTTCTCTTCGAGGTTTGTATATAGATCAGCTTGTAATCCAACAAATTGAATTATAAAATAAAAATATCACGTGAGAATTTCAATAATGATAAATACAAGGTGTATGCTTTTTCTAGGACAAAACGTACGCTTAAAATATGCGTTCTTAAAAAAAAAACAGTGTCACACATTAAGATTTTGTTATTTAGAAAATTATCGAATCAAGGTGTCTTACGTTTAATTTTGTTATATTCAGATTAATAAAAAACACCCGAAGAAAACAAAAATGAAGGAGATTATACAAGCATTTAAATTCAAAATATCTACGAAAATTGAATAAAGCGTTTACTGTGGTTTCATTACTGCACAGTGTGCCTATGTAGGTGTTACATATAGTTGTAATTTTACTATTCAAAGCACGAACCATTGTTTTAAAGTTTAATATTTTCACAGTTTGTTTATGTACACCAGCAACCATTATTTTAGGTAGCATTCAGAATCTGACAGTTGAGATTTCTCTTAAAGAAAACAATGTTGAACAATGTCTTTAATAATATCATTCCTATTGTTTAAAGATTCGTCATTCTTAGAAAGGATGGAGAAAATAATTTGGAAAGCATAGCACAAACAGTTATTATATAAACACAAAAAAGTTAGGTATGATGGAGTAAACAGTAACTTTTTTTCTTGTCTAGAATATTTTCATTATGAGTGTTGAAATGACAAAATTGTGTTTCCTGCAGTAAGTAATCTTATCACCCTGATCCTTTGCTCCGACCCCACAGGCCGAGAGATGGCGCTGATCAAATAGAACTTGTGTTACAAGCGACAGGGCCCCACTTGTAAGACAATCCTATTGAAGACGAGTCAGAAAAAAAACATTTTAAATTCCAGCCAATTCTCCACTATGAGTACAAAGTATGTACGCACAGTTGGGGGGCTGTCTCTTATACACNTTGTAGGTGATTAACCTTTTTTTTTTTGCTTGTCAGCTCCTGAAAGGGGTGCAAAATTTCAGAATGGTCGAGCCCTCCGGGTGTCAAAATCCTGATTGTGCGCATAAAAGGGACAACGGGATAGGACAAACTAAACAAATTCATTCAAGCCTGCAGAAGAATTTCATCAGCAAAAAAACAAAGTACCTTCCCTGTTCATTTACTGAATAGGTGCCATTATCAGTTCAACACTTCACCGCAGAGATATTTCCTGTTTTACATCAATATCATCAAGTTTTTTTTTTATCCCCTCTTTCTTCACAGTTTCATCGCGCCTTGATATAGGAGACCAGATGATTGAAATTCGTGACAATGAAACGATTTCTAAAACACTTCTTACAGTCAGGTAAGGTTCTCATATCCAGATAAATAATTATAACGTATGGAAGATATTCATTTTCCCCTTTTTCTTTCCTCTTCTCTGTTTAGGGGTGCAGTTTACCCAACGACTACTGGAACCGGATGGTTCCTGCACAACGTCTATGGGAATTGCAAAGTTTAGTAGTAAATGTGTTAAAATGGCGCCCGTTAAGTTTGTACCTCAATGAAAACTAATGCATTCATCGAAATGAATAATTAGTTTTGTTGACATTGTGGAAATTCAACTGTTTCGTTGGTAGCTTATTTTCCCTATTTATCAATCTATTATCATTACAGGGTAGCATACCCAAGAAAAGTTGATATTCCATGCATCACTGCAAACGTAACACAAGTATATATATGCAATTAAATCAGAAAGAAAAATTTAATTACGTAAAGATGAGAATTTTAATTTAGATATTAGAATTTTTCATGGAAACAAAGAAACACTCCTGAAAAGAAACAATCTGTGGAATCCTCAAACTGGACCCCGATCCCCTTTTGCAAATAGGCTCAAAATTTCATGATACGTTACACGTGCTACATTTTCTTCTGTTTCATTATCATCTTATTTATACCCTTTCTTCAGAAACAAAGTTGCAGCTGTCGTGGCTCTGCAAGATGCCATCCAAATCTTTCATCGCAATATCAACCCACGTGACTACAAATTCATAAACGCAGACGACCGACATCAATCAACAGACGACAAGATGATGTCAGAGACGATGACGTCGAAGCCTCGTCGATGCGCGCTCGTCGGAAACTCGGGCATCCTCACAGGCAGCAAATGCGGACCGCAGATTGACGCGCACGACCTGGTGATGCGCATGAACCTCGCGCCGAACGGTGGAATTTACGCAGACGATGTTGGATCCAAAGTATCGATCACAACGATGAACTGGGAACAATTGCAGTTGGCGGTAAAATGCGCGCGCAATCGGACAGAGGACATCAATAACACATGCGCAGAGCTTGGTGAGCGCATGGTACAAACAGGAGATGGGGTTATCTGGTATACGAAAGGTGGATACACAGACAGACTTGGAGTGGCGGCCGGTGAATTTTTCCAGAGTTACCATGGAAACGGACGCCATACTGGCCCGCGTTGGGCGTACAGCCCAAAGGTGATGCAAGGAGTTTGTAAAACGTGAGTGCTTTGTTCTAATCGAGTTGTATTGTCAAAAGTAATCTCTTAATGAAACTTTTCCTTTGGCCCTCATCAGAAAGACTCCGACTAAACAAAAATTTGGAAGCTTTGGGTCAGTCATCCATTTTAGTCAACGGCCAAATTCTGTCCGCTATTAAGAGAATTCATACCACGATCCTTTTTTTCGCACAGTAATGTACAGAAGAGGTGGTTGGCATTTCCGACCATGCACTTGTCATGTCATATCATTCGTCAGTCGAACGTGTTTGCCAATCCTTTCTCTATGAATTTCTACACATGTGGACCTAAAAAAAAAAGTGCCGAATATATGTTTATACAAGAATCGATTATCATTTTAAGCCCAACCTTAGATAATTCGAGCTCAACATCAGTGGCATAATCATCTTTCAGGTACAGAGTTTTCATAGCAATCGGAGAGAGTTGATATTTGCAAAAATGTAAACTAGAAAATGGAAATTTAGAAACCAAATACTTGTTGAAATCCTCAACTTACCAACTGTTTTGTCTTAATTACAATACCCACTTCTCATTTTCATTTTCCAGATTGTGGAAGAACAAGAATCCATCAACCGGGATCATCGCTTTTTCGGTAGCTTCGCTTTTCTGCGACGAAATTTCACTCTACGGCTTCTACCCCTTCGAAAAGGACCAACAGAATCGAACAATCACCTTTCATTATTACGAACCACGGAGCTCAACGGAGCTTTTCTTCAACAAGCATCTGATGCCGACTGAGTTCCGAATATTTAAAAAGTTCGCGAAGCGCGGGTCGGTCAGAAACCGGCTCGTCACCCGCCCGTGCACGTAAAAACGCACAATGATTTTTATTCTATATTTTCTTGTTGTCATTTTTTTAAACTATGTGCAATACCGTATTTGTATTTTGCTGTTAATTTTTGCTGTCACAACCGTTTTAAATTTGTATGAAACTCTGTGAATTTCGATGATGGAAAGTGAACTCACAATAGAGGCACAAGACTTACAATATAAACTCCATGCTAAGTCGATATGGGTTAGTCCAATCTATTGCAAGGTCTTAATATTGTGAATCTGCGCTGCCGCTGATGATTTCCCTAATGAGGAGCTGTCCGTCTTCAGATCCTTTTTGAAGCACTCTGTAAAGACCGACTCACACCTTTGCGTTTTAAGCCTGCATCGGCCCAGCGTTTTTTTTTTATTTTTTATTTTTTTTTTATTAAAACCCCTCCCCGAGCGCACAGTATACGCTGATCAGAGGATCGACTGACGTTCGGCTTGCACTCAAGGAGCGTACGCCAAAGTCAGTCCGTATGACATGCGTCTTTCTGTGTCCAGGGAGTTTTTTTTTATGGCTGGGCCGACGCTATCTAAACACGCAAAGGTGCGAGACGACCTTAATATTTATACAGGAGCGTTGGCGCCACATATGTTCATACGGAATATCGTAGACGAGAACAAAACAAAATGAAGAAGTTGAGGCATTCCCACATGTACAGGCAGGTATCATTTATATGTTCCCCCAATCGCCAAACTGAAGAATCTGATGTATTCCATAAAAATCGAGCCCTTCTAATTGAAGTGTGAAGACCTCCTATTCCCCCCCCCCCCCCCCTCATAAAAAAAAAGCAAATCAATGATCCATTGGTCCTCGCCTGTAGTTAAAGAAAGTGCAGGTAAATATGGGCTTTAAAGTCATCTTCTCTTTGTGTTGTTGTTGTTTTTTTTTTGGGGGGGGCAATGATAATCAGGGGCCTGTAACAGAAAAGAGGTACGATAAATTGAAAATCAATCGTATATAATATCTATTGTACACGTTTGCCATGATTGATATTTATCGTAAGTTTAAAGCATCCCTGGTCTATGCTGCCAAATGTTTTGTTTGGTCGTTTTTAACTGTAATACTTCACCATCATTGTAAACACGATATAAATTATTTCCGCAAAATAAAGTGGGTCATGGACAATAGAGCCGTACGCCGAATTTTGAACCTAGCGGACTGAACAATCACAAGCCTGTTCCGAATTGAATAGCATTGCAAAGGAGCATTGAATTGGAGTTCGACTTAATTTACGGACATATTTCATATCGTACTGTTAGTGTTTTTGAATGTTCGAAATGTTTTCATTTTATATTCTTTATGAAGGGAAATAAAGTCAATTGAAAAAAAATTACAGTTTTTGGAGGGCCCCTGCTTTTTTTACAATGTAAAGGAAACCGTCAAAGTGAGCAAGACGACGATGCATGTCATCAATGTTGCTGACGTCATCTTGGAAGTCGCCGAGTATGTCGTCATCATGGGTTCAGTTGTCGGCTGTGATTGAGCAAGCATGCTGACGTATCGATTACGTGACCCATTGTTAGGCGCGGGGTCGATGTCGAGGATTTCACACATCAGATTGTACAGATCGACCTGTGATGATGAAATAAGCGAAACAACTTTCACTGGAGCACCGATGAATTTTAAGCCGAAGTGGTTTCCAGACCTTCTCGATAATTTGGCGCCCCCCCCCCCCAGAAAAATACATTTAGCGCTCAAAGTAGCTAACAATCCCAAATGGGTGTGTCTTTATGAAATATTCGTTTCCTCTCATACGGTAGCTTAAATTTCGCTCTTAACTTTCGTCAAACCTGCCACAAAAGAAATAAATTTGACAGCCATTGACTTTTGAGAATTTCATCTATCTTACAGAACTGGTGGAAGAGGAAGTGCATTTGGAGATTTTTTGCCTTTTCTTCTTTTTTAAGTATTTATCATTTTTAGCAGGACATCCATGCGTGGTACGCATTAAAAAGGCGAGTGAAATATTTTGTTTTCATTTTTGTGTCGCTCTTGATCACTCGAAGATCTTGGAGTGATCAATGAGGCCATTCATTAAATAGAGACAATTAACAAAACTCGCTCGATTTTCACTCTTTTTGGCAATTCACTCTTTTCCAAGTGAAGGTTCTTACTCATCATTGTCTACAAAGTAGGGATAATTATAATAGTGGGTTTTCGAAATTGGATGGACGGACACTTGTGGACGGTAAAAAAACGAATGCGCGTTTGATGTGCGCAATAATAGATGCCCACATCGATTGCACACTTTAATGTGCAAATCAGTTGCGACCCGGGGGCCATTTCATGAAAATTTGTCAGCAACAAAATTAGTCAGCGGAGACAAATCCAGTGAAACCCTTTATTCTGATTACCTTAAAACCACTGCCGCTGACTGTTGTTATAGCAACTGTCGGAAAATCCGCTCTTGTTGCATTGACTAAATTTTTTAATGAAATGGCACACTGGTTTTCTTCCGTCCACAAGCCTCTTTCAACTAATTTCGAAAACCCAATACTTACTGATTCGAGAACGGGAGCGCGGTAATTCTTCCTGAAGTAAGGTCCCTGAGCGTAGAAAGACGATTTCATCAACATCCATTTATTGTCATAGCCGTGGTCAGAGGAAACATCGGCAATCGGATGAAGACTTCTCTGATGTATCACAAACAAACATAAAAATAAAATGAGAATAATGATTTTAAAAAAAAACTTTTCACATCATTTATACTTTCATTTTTCCTGAAGTAAGGCCCCTGAGAGTAGAAAGACGATTTCATGAGCCTCCAATTTTATTATCATAGCCATGGTCAGATGAAACATCGGCAATCGGATGAAGATTTCTCTAATAAAAGAAGAAGAAATTATAATTACAATTGAAAATCCTTTCTCACAAGAAATAGTTTTCCCTGGAAATATCAACAGAGTTGCATTAAGATCACCAAATGGATGTCAATTTCAAGACGTCATGGGTGCACTCCTCACCATCGCTTTGTTCATAATAAATGGAGCAAAATTGATCATTTCTACAGAATGCAAATAGTGGATCTACATATTTATCATAAACATATCCTTTAGTTAGAATTTTCAAGAACTCGTGTTCTTCGGGGAAAAGTTACCTTTATATAAAAGTGATATGAAGATAATAAATGGTCAATTGGACACATGTGTCGTCATCAGTTGCCAAATTGTTATAAGTAATTAAAGATTCATAACTATTTTATTATTTGTCCAATTTTGCTCTTTTATTTTTGTTTGCTCTCTTCGTCTGGTTTCCCTGCTCGTGTTGACCAAATAGTATATGTGGGTAGAAATAAGTGAAGACCATAGCCCTCCTTTTTATTTCTATATTTTGCATGTTGACTCACTCTGCTATGCATATGCCAGCCCGGATCCATGAACCCAATGATAGGAAGAATACGAGAGTTATCACGGTAGTGGAGTCTTTCTGGAATCTCTTCTCGTTTATAAACGTGCATTGCTGGATGGGCATTCTTGAGCGCATTGTAAACCTGCATGTTACGAAAAGATGGTCAGAAATTAGTTTTTTTTTGTGTGTGAAATCTAACAGCATTAGTACCCTCATCATTTATCAAACTCATCATTTATCAAACTCTATCAAACTCATCATTATCATGATTATAACCAGTAACATCATTATACCATTATTTTCAACAACAACATCATCATCATCATCATCATCATTATATAACCATCACCATAATTATAACCAACACAACCACCACCACAACAATCAATCAAAATTATCATCATATTCAACAATATCACCACTAACACAACTCTACCATCGTCATCATTTTCCTAGCCACCATCGTCATCATCCTCATGATTATTATCGCCCTCTCTATGATCATCACCATTGTCACCATTATTAGCAAGACTACCACCACCACCATTAACAGTATGGTATCGTCAACAATAACAACGGCAACATCATCGTCATCATTATCATCCAATCGATTACCATCACCACGACTACCGAGAATTATGATCAACAATATTATCATCATCATCGTCATTATTATCGTCATCAATATCGTCAAAACCAACACCATCACCACGGCCGCCTGATAAATCTGTCCTCGACCTACTAAATTTTGTTTACATTAGGAGATCGTGGGTTCGATTCCTACCCGAGAATGCCTGAGATTTTTTCTCTGCTTCTCGGTAAAGCACTGTCAATCAGTGTTTGTCCATGTAGGGATAAGGCAAGAATTATTCAATTGTCAATTTTGTTTGATGTAAATTATTTTTCCTTTTTGTTTCTTTGATTTATGGAATTTGATTAATGGAAAATATCTTACGTTAGCACAATACACACACACACACACACACACACACATACACCAACATGACCAAGTCAATCTGTCACTTACCTTGTCAAATGACTCGTTCTTCGGAACCATCTGGAACATGGGCAGGTAATCCGCGATCAGGAAATCAACATCTGCGGCGATGTCGACATAATCACTGAGGACGACGTATTGGTCTTTATCGACCGTGGCATGACCGTGATCGCTGACGACGATGACGTTGGTAGTCTGATCCAGTCCTGTCTCGGCCAGCCGGTCCATGAGAAGGCCGATATAGCCATCAACCTGGTGCAAAAGATGGACAGTAAGGGTAAAGGAATTGACAAACTTGGGCGTTCATCTTTCTTTAAAATGTTTAAGACACTCCACGAACACAAGAACACACTGAGGCGACGCTAACGAGTGTTTGCCTACGTTAGGCGTCAGCTAAACGCCTCTATATGTAGTCAAGCGTTTTCCCTCCGTATTTCTGCGTTCAGGAGATGTCTGCACGCTGGGCAAACGCCTAGTTATGATGCACAGGTCTGATAGAGGGGGTGTTGCTCAAAAGTTGCAATTGATCGCAAGTTGCAGTTGATCGGAACGCGCCAATCAAAGCCATTGTTTTATTCGCGTCTAGTTAAATGCGCATATCGAGCGCGAATGAAAATGCGCGATACAATATGCAAAGTTGCAGTTGATTTGCAGTTGAACGCCCCAAGAGTCTCAAAGTTGCCGCGCGGGTCGTAACCGCGATGGCATGATAAGAAAGCACGAACGTGCGATCAGCGACGGATTTGCCATTTTGCCGTTTTAAATCTGTCGGTGGATCTCCTAATCAAGGTATAAAGACCATCGCTTTTCCATGATGATTATTTTCGTTTCATTACTACTGGAAATTCATAATAGTACTACTTTTTTCTTATCAATTTAGATGCAACATTGCACATTTAAAGAAGCAAACAAATTTGTATGCATCAATGGCAGCACCTTTTTGGGTGCAATATTGATGCACCTTTTCGATGAAAATAAAACCACAAAAGGTGATCTTACATTCTGCGGAGTGCTCAGAGGATTCGAATCAGAGCCTTTGAGAATGTGAGATTGCGTTGTCTAAAACTTAATACGTATTTTACATATTTTCATCATTTTCATTTTGCTCGTTGAGTGAAGTGAAGCCATTTTCGGTAGGGGTGATTATCACTTTCCACCTCCAAGCTGGCGACGACCCTGTTTTAAATAATAGCGTTTCTTTGTCTTTGTGAAAACGAGACGAAAAAATAATAATAAAAAAAACATAATGATCAATAATACTGAGTGTAATACTGTTAGGATAAGGGAATCTATGAAAGCTCCTGCAAGCTCAAAACTAAGTTGAAATAAAAGAAAGAACTTGGAAAAGATGGTTTAACCCAACAACTACTGGACCCCGGTAGTCCTCCACAAAATCTTTGGGAACTGCAGAATTCAGTAGTCAATGGCTGAATATCAAACATATGTCCTCACCTCGTAAAGTTTGGCGGTGGTGTTGGCGGAGTCTATTCCATAGACGTGGACGAATGTGTCTGGTTTATCGAAGTAGATGAACACGACATCAAAATCATCATCCTTTAGCCAATCAATGGCGATATCCACTCGGTCAGACATCGGGTACAGTCGGTTGTTCTCGGCAGTAGACGCTATAGATTTGGTAGGCCGGATACCTGTCATGAAATGTGCAATGATTTTAATTTAAAAACAATTTTTTTTTTCAAATTTTAAATCCCCCTTCAAGGAGCTTACAAGCAAAATTTGAATTAAGATAGTAGTCCAATTAGATATAAAAATAAGATTCTATAAAATATGAAAACCATGACGATATCCACTCTACCAGGCATCGGATAAATTCAGTTATTCTCGGCAGTAGACGCGATAGATTTGGTTGGCCGGATACCTGTCATAAACTAGTTTTGATTGAAAAAAAATATTTGAAATTTATTCAAATTTAAAACTTTTGCCCCTTCCCCCCTTCCCCCCCCCCCCCCCCCCCCCCCCCCCCCCCCGCCTTCAACAAGGAGATGACAAGCAATAAATAAAATAAATCAAAATGGTCCCCTACTATGACACACGGGGGGGGGGGGGAGGAGTGTCGGCGTGGCTGGTCAAGCAATTTAAAGCTAAACATCAGGTCAACTCTCGCCTTTCAAGCAGAGAGTCGTAGGTTCGAATCCCACCTATGGCGTAAATTTCCTTCAGCAAGAAATTAATCCACATTGTGCTGCACTCGACCCAAGTGCGGTAAATGGGGACGGCAGGAAGAAATTCCTTGGAATGTGGAGCGCCGTAATGGTTGCCAGCCAGAGCCGGGTACTGAGTGTAAATCTTTCAGCGCCATGAGCACCAATAAGGTGGACCTGTGCACTATACATGTAGCCACCATTATTATTATTATTATCAGCTAAACTTTTGGTGCCCCTTTCAGCAATTTCGGCGCCTTTTAGCTCTGATCCGGGGGGTATCGCCCCAAAAGCACCCTCGCACGGTGCAAGCTTGGCACCCCACCCCCATCCCAAAAGAAACGATTAATTACGTGTTCAAAAACCTTAATGGCTCCACGAATAACATAATAGTGCTTCAAAAGTTTTGATATAGCTATGATTATATATTTTTAGGGAATCTTTGAATCTTTGAAATATAGGACAAGAATATAAAATTATATATAGGAACCCCCTTTTGGCACGTATTGTGGCAGGTTCATCATTAAGATTTTGATGAGGGTGGGGATGGTTATATTCAAATTTGAAATTGGGAATGTATCCATGTTAACAACAGGACCACGAAAAGTTCCAAAAGTGATACATTTCTTTTTCAGAGTCGACGTTACTATCATTCATATCAGCATTTAACCACTTAAGTGTTACTATAATAGGTACTTGAATTTTGCGATAGCATAATTTCTTATCTATATGGGACCATTGCAATTAGGTGTAGAGTACACACCGTGTGAATAATTGGGGACAGCGAACTATTTACTGTCTACCTATTTTCTTCTCAGCACAACACAACACTAAATGTTATGAAATTCTACAGGTTTGAATTAAAAAAGGATAGTTAATTCTGCTTTCTAGGTAATCTAATGTTAGGGCTGAACAAAAAAAAAGTGTGCTTTTAATCTGTTTGTACTTTTAAAGCCTATGATCAAACGAAATATTAGCTTAGGATACATATTTTCACTTTAGCATACTAGTAACCAATTTTGGGAGCAATATGTAATCAGTATGGGATCTAGCTACCATTTGCAAGACTACTTCTTGTGGATTTTATGAGAAAAAAGACACTACTTATTTAACACTACTTTTTTTAGTTGAATCAAATGAAAATACAAAGATCAAGAATTATTCAATTTGAATCGGAAATTGTCCCTCGTTGGGCTCGTATCAAGTGTGACTGAGGAGGTTGGAGACCCGTAAGCATCTAATAGTAAAGAATAATCAACCTGATAATGATAATGATAACATATGCAATTTATAATTCATCCAAATTCATCCTGCTGGATGCTCAAGGCACAGTAAAGAATATTCAAGGAAAGTTGGAGGAAAGGTATAGAAAGGTAAGTCCTAAGGTACTGTTTAAATTAAGAAATATGTGTATAAAACAGAGATTTGAAAATGGAAACCGTTTTGCTACCTTTTATACCTTTTCTTTCTCTCAAGTGATTTTTTTTAATCTTTGCCCTTTTTGAGGGGTCGGACGGGGGTTGTCAAGCCTACACCAGGATGAAAGCTGATGTTTCGGGGTTTGTTTGTTTGTTTGTGTTTTTTTTAAATATACTTAATATANTGCCCCTTTCAGCAATTTCGGCGCCTTTTAGCTCTGATCCGGGGGGTATCGCCCCAAAAGCACCCTCGCACGGTGCAAGCTTGGCACCCCACCCCCATCCCAAAAGAAACGATTAATTACGTGTTCAAAAACCTTAATGGCTCCACGAATAACATAATAGTGCTTCAAAAGTTTTGATATAGCTATGATTATATCTTTTTAGGAAATCTTTGAATCTTTAAAATACAGGACAAGAATATAAAATTATATATAGGAACCCCCTTTTGGCACGTATTGTGGCAGGTTCATCATTAAGATTTTGATGAGGGTGGGGATGGTTATATTCAAATTTGAAATTGGGAATGTATCCATGTTAACAACAGGACCACGAAAAGTTCCAAAAGTGATACATTTCTTTTTCAGAGTCGACGTTACTATCATTCATATCAGCATTTAACCACTTAAGTGTTACTAATTGCTAAGAGGTACTTGAATTTTGCGATAGCATAATTTCTTATCTATATGGGACCATTGCAATTAGGTGCAGAGTACACACTGTATGACTAATTGGGGACAACAAACTATTTTACTGTCTACATATTATCTTATCAACACAACACAACACTAAATTTTCAAGAAATTCTACAGATTTAGATTTGAAAAAGATATAATTATCTTAAAACTTTTAAAGCCTACGATTAAACAAAATATTAGTTTGGGATGCACATTTTTTTTTAATTTCAAATAACCAATTTGGTGAGCAACGTGGGATCAGTTTAGGATCTGGCTGCCCTTTGCAAGACGGCAATACTTCCTATGGGGTTTTTGAAAAAAATTAAAACACCATTGATTTGAGTTGAATTAAATGAAAATCTAAAGAAAACTCAAGATATACTAAATCTTTATATAGCACGATACAATCTATTTACGTAAAAAAAATGAAGTCGAGCGCCAATTCACCGTATGGGCCAAAACTGTGGAATAGCCTTCCCCACTTCATTAGGAGAGCAGAGACGCAGTCAACCTTTGAGTCCTACCTAAAGACCTATCTGTTCCCCACTACCCTGTCGTTGGAAGAATAACCAAAGTGTACCATCACTGGGAGTTCTTGGACTGAAAGATAAACCATAGCACTAATTAGCATATTGAAATCTGTGAGACATTATTTTTTAGTAATCAAGCGCCATGAGCGCCCAGCTGTGGCGGTTACCGGCGCTATACAAGAGGCCATCATCATCATCAATTCAATGCTCCTTTGTAATGATGATTAAGTCGGAACCGGCTTGTGATTGTTGTGTCCACACAGTTAAATACACGGATCTATTAATGTCATTTGGTCAAGCACCCGCCAGGGATGAACATTTTTGTTCTGTTTACTTTTTCTTTTCATTTGTTTAATTCATGTATTGCTATTATTTTTTTTTTCATTTTTTTTTTTGCTTTTCATAAAATTCCTTACCCCTTTTCACACCCACTTTCATGTACAGTCCTGGATACGCTGAATCTTTGATTTATACCTTTAATCGGCACATCAGCACCTGCATACATGATAGACCCCGCTTTGAGTCCGTTCATAATGGCCGTCACCCAAAGAGGTTCTGCCCCTGTATCAAACCAGTCTGTTTTGTTCATAGTGGCGTAATAGTTTAATGTCCGCTCTTTCGTTTCAGCGTTGAAATAGAGATTGTGAATGGCCCCATGGCTCTCGGGGTATAGACCTGTACAGGGAAAAGAGTGAAAAAAGAAGAAAAAATACATTATAATAAATTGATTAAATGTATGACTGTCATCCAGAGAGGTTCTACCCCTGTATCGAACCAGTCCGTTTTGTTCATAGTGGCGTAGTAGTTGAAGGCTCTCTCTTTCGTTTCAGCATTGAAATATAGATTGTGAATGGCCCCGTGACTTTCGGGATACAGGCCTATACAAAACAAAAGAATACAAGAGTAAAAAAAAATAAGATAATAAATCGATTAATGTATAGCTGTTACCGGGCAAGGTTTTGCCCCTGTATCAAACTAATCGGTTCTGTTCATAGTGGCGTAATAGTTGAATGCTCGCTCTTTTGTTTCGGCGTTGAAATAGAGGTTGTGAATGGCGCCATGGCTCTCAGGGTAGAGACCTATACAGAAGAAAACAATAAGAGAGGAAAGCAAAAAAGTGTATTTATGTTGACTAAATGTATTACTGTCACCTCTAGAGGTTCTGCCCCTGTATCAAACTATTAAATGCCCGCTATTTTGTTTCAGCGTTGAGATAGAGGTTGTGACTTGTAAAGAGAGTTACAGTGCACATATAATAGAAGGGTTCTTCACTTTTATCGAACCAATCAAATATTAATAGTTATGTTATGTTTCACAACGACCCCCCCCCCCCCCCCCCCCCCCCCCCCCCCACAAAAACAACCCCCCCACCCACGCGCACTTTTTTTTTTTTTTTTTTTT